>JAVLUX010000186.1:3727500-3870000 GCA_032164185.1 Moxostoma hubbsi
TGAAAGTTAATCATAATTTGTTCTTTATGGTATGCTCATGAAGGCCCTACTAGGATAGGCTATTTCACTTAACAAGAACACTTTAAATTGAACAGTGATGTGTCTTATACAAAATAATACACTCAATAATACAATTTTTTGACATCCCTTCAGCATCACTGCAAAGCACATATAGAGCTGCTACTGAGCAATGTTGGGTTACATCACAATAATCAGAATCTTTATTTTTCAGTTATTCTGTCCTGTTGTTATTTTTTTATTTGATGAAGATGACCGTGCTTCATTTTATTTTGTAGACGTGCATATGCAAGTGTTTCAAGCACTCTCTCCTACAGGATGTCCTTACGCAAATGGCACTGGGAAGCCCACAAATCACCTTTCTTGTTTCAATGAAACATCAGAAGGTATGATTTATGATGCAAGGTATTGAGACATTTTAAAAGTACATGTGTAGTATCTAACCTTATTCCAATAATTTGCATAATTAATTTCCATAATTCTTTCTGTGTCGCTTTATCCTGGGAAATGAGTATTTCAAACTCCTCTTGAACTTTGCCAGAGGATGACGCTGGTGGAGATAGCACAGAACACACTAGTGGAGACGCACTGTAAATATAGTGACTGTATGTGATAGTGACATCCAGTGTCCAGAATGTGAATTTCATATAATTACTGCATAAGGGGGCCAAATTCTTTTCTATTTCTAAAATCTCCCACAGGCTGCATCAGAGCAGTCAGAGTTCTGCAGATGTCCCACAGGCCGGACTAAGGGGTATTGTTAGGCACAAGATGAAGCAGAGTTTAGTTATTTACGGCTCCTGAGCAATGTCACAACAATATAGAATTTAACTGATTAACTGTGGTTAAAGGTGTATGTAAATTTGGCTCTTTAACAACAGTTTAAAATGTGCTACATCCAATCAGATTTTAGAGTTGAAACAACCAATTATATAATAATATTGAGTAGTGTACACTACATGATTCAAGCTCATTCCTTTGATGTTTTGAGACTGTGACTGGTCTGCAATGAGAACCCTTAGTTCTCACAATGATTGGTCTTGTTGTGTGCACTCCTGCGATATGCAGTGACTAATCCCAGACGCTATGACAGTTTTCAAAACCGCTTGATATCTAGAAGTCTTAATGTCAGGTGTGTGCACTGTCCCAATGAGCGAAAGGCCAACAATGAGCTACAATCAATGAAATATAGATAGATTGCAAGAGAGCAAGGTATTAGGAAGACAAAATTGATTAGAAAATAAAATCTTTACCCACATCTCCCTACTCGAGTTCTTTCATGTTTGACGACATGTTATCAAGAATAAACTGTGCATGTTTTTGAAAGTATTTCGTTATCTTAAAGGTGCAATATGTAACCATTTTCATGTAATATTCACCTTTTTTTCCTCCAATGTGTGAACGGCTTTTAAAGAAACTTAAAAAAATGAGCCCTTCCCAGACTGCCTAGGTTGACTAATAAAGCCTGTGCGTAGACTGATTTTCATGCGAAAGGAGCGGGTCACTTTTGCTGGGAAATTCCAAAGGATATGACATTTATGTGCACTACCCAGAGCCTTGCTCAGACAATAACAGCTTCTCTTCCGCTATTAAACAGTGCCAAAAAACTGCAACAATAGGTAACTTTGTCTTAATTGAATCCAGCAAACGTCCAGCTCACAGCACAACACCGACTCATAGACAAACTCTGAGTAAGCCAAAAATCAACAACAAAAAAAATGTATCCACTGAATCCCATCTGGCCAAGCGTGATCGTGGTCAAGTGAACATTGGCAGGTCATTTGATTCCTGGAGGGACCTTCGTTCGGTTTTGGGGATCAAAACTGACCCTGAATTGGCGTTCTTCTTATTGGACAGGTAAGCTCACACATAAATACAAAGCAAATGAAATATAGTGCCATAAGGGTAGATCTGTGTATTTATAGCTAAACTACATTAACAAATGAAATGAAAGTTAGACAATGTTCAAGATATTGCAAAAAGCTCCATTCATTAGTGTAACGTAACTTGGTTATACAGAAAATATATGCATTCTATTATTATAAAACAAAAGCGTATTTACAATGTTCATTCTATTTTATAAACAGCTACTGTCATCATCCACCAAATTTAGCTAACAGTTATTGTTGAAGCTTGCTATCGTATAGATGCAGTCAATGAATCATGCAAAGAAAATTTTTTACTTCAAACTACAGTCTCTCATAGTCAGACCTATATCCACACTTTATTTTAACCCTGTACTGGAGTCAAATATAATTCTCAAAGTTTCTAGTAAAATAATCATAACGGTGTAATTTTAATTATGCTACCTCATCTGTCAGCATGATGCCTGTGAATCACGTTGTAACTTTGTACGTCATTGTTTTGACCAATGCACGCGTCCCTGTGGAGTGTGCGCGCGAGCACGAGCAACAGGTAGCTGGCTGCAGTTCACTTAACGGCCATAGGTGCGATTAATAACAAGGGTTTCGGAGTCTTACATACTGCACCCTTTAATTTTAAGATGCATTTAGGGCGATCCGTTTGAAACGGGAAGATGCTAAAGACAGCTGTAACAACCTGTTTTGTTTTTTTTCGCAATTATGTGTGGTATATAAAGGGAAATAAGCCTATGATCGGAAAATGTATAAAAACGAATGCATGAACATGCACAATAGGGACAGAGATTTGAGTAAGACGCACATTAGAAGCTCAGTTACAGGTACAGCACTAAAATAAATCAGCATTCTGCTCTAAAAGACATAAGAGAAACTGTGTACTGGTTTTTAGAGCTTTCTTTTTCGCACTTTATTGTCATTTATTTAAACACAGACGTATTGTGTCCTTACAAAATCAGAGACTCTCTTCTCAAAACTTGAACACAAGTGGTCAATGCTACTCTACACTACACTAGGTGTAACAATGTCTTGCTTGTACATTTGTAAATTTGATTACCCAAAACATCTTTATACCAGTGTACAGTGACAAAACAGGACTGAGAGTCGCAAGTCGTGTAGTGAACACGCTTGGCTTTAGTTGAACAAGTTTGAGTCTTTTGTTTCTTCAACTCAAGTGTTACATAAAGATATTTTTGCACTTATGCTTGACTTATTGGTTATGAATAATCTTATTTTCTGGTCCATCATCCCATATAAAGAGAAAAGAATCAAATGAGATAAAGTACCTTTCATTTGTAAAGTATTTAGCTCAAAGGATTGTCACAAAATAGGATATTAAAATATAAACCTTTATTGAATTTCCAGCAAATCTTTGATATATATACACCATTACTATGATTAAAAAAATACTAATAAAAATAGCGTCATAAAAGATTTGTCACATCGCTAAAATTAGCATATTGATTTATAGATCACTTATAAATCAGAATACGAGCCCACTAAACTTTGTATTTAAAGGTCATCATATATATTTTGGATACTCACCCTTCCAGGACAGGCAGTGGAGAGTTTGTGTAAGGACTGAGCGAGGAGGATTTTGGGATTGCTGACAGCTTCTCCAATAGGATCACGCTCTTTCTTGCCAGCAAAAGCGAGCTGAGAGAAAGCGGTCTGGTATCCTGGAGTGTCCTCTATGTCTATGAAATGCTCATCATCTGGGATGCTGTCATCTTCTGGTAACTCAAACAGACCAATCAGGGCCTGTAGCAATGGAGTCCTAAAGGGTAAAAACACACCATGCCACAAGAACATTATATAACCAAATATATAGTTTTTTTTACATAAATGTTTACATTTATGTTTACATTTACACTGTCCAAAACATGCATGCATACGCATATGCGTGTGCGTATATATATATATATATATATATATATATATATACGTGTATATATATATATATATATATATATATATACACGTATATATATATGTGTGTGTGTGTGTGTGTGTGTGTTTCAGAAAAGGTTTTAAAAAAGCCACTATTGTGCTATAACTCAAGGGGTCCCAAATGAAAGAGGACTTTCAAAAACAGACAGACATTCACTTAAATTAATGACTCGTTGTTCAAGAACACAAAAAAAATGAGGTGGCAAAAAATATATTTAAAGCAGGAAATGTGATATAATAAAGCTTCATTAACATGTCTGTGGCGCAAAGAGCTTTTGGTGTTTTTGTACCAGAGTTTGGTGTACTCGGTGTCCATCATGGAAGGACACTCAGTGAGGATCTTAGTTATGCCAACAGCACAGATCTTTTTCTCCACTTGGCCTGAGACTTTCTGCACCTCAGGAATCATTATCTTTTCCACAACCATGCCAAACATCCTGAGAAAAGACCGTAAATAACAAAAAAGCTCACCAAAAATGAAAGTAATTGTCCCAAACACACGCACTTTGAGAAAATGCTTTAGTCAGAAAGCTTAAGGAAAAAAAAAAAAAAAAAAATTTAGGATATGCATTTAAATTAATAAGTGAGAAAAAGGGCAAAACTATAGATCTTATAAAATAAGTAATATTGTGCAGGTTGTGGTATCTTTTGATGTCATAAAAATCATCGGATTTGCAAATTATGCAAGGTTTACCAATTAAACTCAACAGAGATTCTGAATAAACTTGGAAATGGGAAAACAACTTGCTTTGGTTGGATGTCATCAAAGACTTCTTGCAGAGCAATGGCACCATATTTTACACAATAAAGGTTGATAAAGACAAGGAAACCTGTGAAGAGGAAAAGGTTGTTTCAGTATAGGGAACCATTTGTCATTTTAAGAGTTCACGTAAAATGTATGGCCAGAAATAACAAATTCCTCACTCTTAACAAACTTTGTTGTTTTGGAGCTCTGAAGTCTCTGGAAGAGCAGAATGAAAATCTGCTTCCTGTACTGAGTAATGGACTCTCTGCACAAAGAAAGAAAGAAAGAAAAGTTTTAGAACAAAAAAAATGTGGCCTCAGATTCTCAAATTTTCCATAAAACCACATTTCTTACGAAGGCATGTGTTCAACTATACTGTTGAGCAGATAGAAGCCTTGGTGATCATTGGCCTTGGATGCAATGAGTTTCTGGAACACTCCAAGAAGACCAGGCTAAAAAGAAAAGACAAAAACAAAGAGGTTTGATCCTTTGCCCTATCGGGTGAGTGCTACATTATCACTACCGCTTACGTTTGTAAATGTTTGCTTCAATTTGGTTATATGCCATCAACTTAAACATTATGGTAATTTTTCTCAGCACAATGTTAGTAAATCACAGAAAACCAAATGTGTATCTCGCAGGATGACAAATAAGAAATTGTTGAAAATGTAAGAACGACTTGTGATTGTCTTGGAAGCATCCGTTAGAATAGGCTAAAAATGATCAACAAATCAGTAATGTTTCACTGTGTATCATGTATATTTATGTATATTTCAGTGTATACTGGATTGTTTTCCAGCAAAGGTGTTATGTATTTTAAAGCAGCCATGGAGACACACTTAAGTTTTTTTTATATAAAAATCGTAATGAAAAAAATAAACTCTCCACCACATAATAATGTGTTTCTAAAATAGATGTTCATCATATTTGAAGTGGAAAAAATTGGCATGGCTAGCAGTTGGGTGGCGTGATATACCGCAATGAAATGTTGAGATACCAAAAACTTACAAATGGTACATTATCATCTTGTTGATAATTTCTGTACCATAATACAGTGTGTTGCTATTGGCAAAATTTGACGGGATGTGACACCGAGATGAAATCAATAACAATTGATCAAATCAAAATTTTGATATGGCCAAGTGTAATCATTAAACTGTGGATGCCATTTACCGTATTTTCTGGAAATTAAGTAGCACCGGGTCAAAATCGTGTTGTTGAAAAAAAAAGTTAAAAGATAGGAGGAGAGAAAAAACAACAACTGTCACATCTGTATACAAGTCGCACTGACAGAGAATATATGTAGTAGGCATTAGGACCCGGGAGCAGCCACCCGGCTTCCCGTCAAATGTTCAGAAGTATTTCAGACGTGTTCCGTTAAAATAAAATTATTCAGAATCTACACATCGTATCATACAGTATTTGGTCTTGTTTTAATTTGGCCTTGTAGAATTTGCTTCACATAATCGTGTGTAACATTTCTTCATAGTCTGTCCATTTTTCAAGCAACAAATAAGCCACATCTGTTGTAACTATTCGGTGCAAAAATTAAAAGCTTTGTCTCTTTAGTAAAACAATACGCCTGTTGTATTTAATTTATTCATTAACGTTACCAACTGTCTATCTGTGGCTAATTCTGATATTTGCAACCCTGTTTCTTATGCATCCAGTATCCAGTTCACTGACTGAATGTTTTTACTGTGTGAGGTAATGTCATTTAATGGGCATGTCAGGAGTTGCATTTGTCAGCAGTCTAGATTTTGTTTCAACAATAACGTAATGAAAGTATATTTAAACTGGTTGCATTAAGTACTTTTTAAAAGCAAAATACTCGGAATAGGCAACTTATAAAACGCTACCTCTGTCTCGGTGACTGAGGTTTTCATCTGTTTTGGGGTGTGTGTGTGTGTGTGTGTGTGTTTGATTGGCCAACATCAGTTGCATATAAAATCGCTTCAGACAATAAGTCGCAGGACCTTTTACATTATGAAAAAAAAAGGACAAATTTTCTGTAAAATACTGTAATTAACTATGCAATCTACACGAGTTGCATGCTTCATAATGAGTGATGCCACTCTACTCTGTCATACTACACACAAACAGATTGCACATGATGCACATAATGCGGTGTGTTTAGTGTATGAGCTGATGTTAACACTCACAGAAACTCCTAACGGTGCTGCCCTGAGATTTCATCTTGATAAAACTTCAGCATTTCACAGACTACCATGCAAAAACTCAAAGGTCCGTCAAAATAAAAGCTCTGTTTAACTAGATGCATGAAATGTAAACATTGACAAAAAAAGTACTACTAGTATAAAAAAATAATAATAATAAATAATATGACTTAAAAATATATAATATTCAAAGTAATAAGGGGGCCTGGGTATCTCAGCGAGAATTGATGCCGACTACCACCCCTGGAGTGACGAGTTTGAATCCAGTGTGTGCCAAGTGACTCAAGACAGGCAAGCTAAGCGACCAAATTGGCCGGTTGCTACGGAGGGTAGAGTCACATGGGGTAACCTCCTCAGGGTCATGATTTGGGGTTCTTGCTCTCAATGGGGCACATGGCAAGTTGAGCGTGGATAGCGGACAGTAGCATGAGCCTTCACATGCGTCCGACACAACGGCCTGCTCGGTTCTACCGATGGCCATTCCGCCATCGGTAGAACCGAGCGGGCCGTTGTGTCGGATGAGAAATGTTCCAAATGGGACACGATATGCAAAAATGAGCTGCTGCATTATGCAGAACGGAATAGAAAACAGCGCCACGATATGCAGAAAAGGACAGTGAACATGGACATGACAAACTGGAGATAAAAATTATTATTATTATAAAAATGTTTTTAAGTAATAGCTGTACTACTACTAATAACAACAACAGTAATTTAATACATTGGTTTATTATTATTATCATTACATATAAGCAATATCAGCAAACTGTGATTCAGCCGTAGCAGCCTGAATTCACAGGTAATCAAGATTTTTTTATAATTATTGTTTTCATTTATACTGTGAAGCTCTGTTGTGCATCATTTTATTGGACCAAAATAATTGCCATTGCATTTTGAAAATTAATTATAGTTGATTAAACAACGTTTTGATGGTAAAATTAAAACAAAACAAGGAATCAAGACAAATTCAAATGGAAAATGCAGAATTTGCAACATGAAGCAGTTCTTTCAATCAAATAATTTTCTTATGATTTCATCAGTAATCTGAGGCTATTTATTTGTTGTGCAAGTATCGATTTATTACCAGGTACTAAAGGGCTGGTATCGTAATGAAGCAAATTTGTGGTATAGGAGCAACCCTAGCTGGTAGCTAGCGCTCCTATCCTAAAATTTTACTCACAATTTTGTCAGCAGCTGTACCGGCGATGGTTGAGGCCCCTTTCTCCAGGTAGGCCTGCAACAGGCGTACCAGAGGGGGGATGTTTCCAGTGCGCTCCCACAGCACAGGCTGCAGGAGGTGAGGAAACAGGGCCATGTATGAGGAGGGGATGGAGCTGGAGTGGATCTCCAGCAGCAGAGACATCACCTGGAAGACGTACGGCACAAATTCTGCTTGGCAAGAGAAAAGAGAGCGAAACATTATCTTCCAGAGCTGATAAGATTACGAGGAGTTTCTTCAATAACATTAGCAACAACAAAACATTTAGAAGTTAAGGGCAGAAAACAAACATTTTATATGGTTGTGCTTTATACACAACCTTTTGTTAAAAAAATATACATGCATAATTCACTTCATGCAGAATTTTAAGTGTAACACACCCTGCACATCATTTTGCAGAATCTCTGTAAACACTGGGAACAGGCTTGCTTCGAAGCTGCCCACAGTGTCAGGATTTGCCTTGCAGGTTATCCTGATGGATAGGCACAGCGACTCAAACAGGTAATGGTTGAAATGTGGCTTACTGGGATTCTGTAGAGAAATAATTGTTAGCTTGCTTAACAATTAGGCGCGAACACATAAATGACAGGACTTGAAAGTTAATTTTAAATAGTTTTCTTTCAAAGCTTTTTCTGTAAAATGTTCCGTCCTGCCTTTAAGATCAAGTCTTGCTCGGAAAATGTCCCCTTTATTGGACGGATATTTCTGTGCGTCCTGCCAGTGCATCCAATGCCATGGACTGAGACAAGGATCACATGACTGACACTGCCCTTTGGGCTTGCCTGAAGTACAAGCTCTTTTAAAGACAAGTGATGTGAATGCCTCACCTTGCTGACAAGAAGCAGCTTGTGTGTGAGCTGGCCAATGAGAGTGGGGATGTAGGGCACAATGGCTTCCTGCAGGAGGGAGAAACTCCTCATGATAGCTGGAAGATAAACAAACAGAAAATGTCAAGAACAAGTTTATTGTTTGGAATGGAATACTAGCGTACTGCTTACTTTGCAGGATACACTACATACTACCTAATATTAAAAGGGAAAGTTCACCCCCAAAAATTTTAATTCTCATCATTTACTCACCCTCATGCCATCCAAGATGTATGACTTTCTTCTGCCGAACACAAATTAAGATTTTAATAATATTTTAGCTCTATAGGTCCACTCAATGCAAATGAATGGTGGCCAGAACTTTGAAGCTCCAAAAAGTGCATAAAGGCAGCATATAATTTATCCATAAGACTCCAGGGGTTTGATATATTTATTCTGAAGCGATGGTATCACTTTGGGTGAGAAACAGATAAAAATTAATTAAATTATTTTTTTTACTATAAATCTCCACTTTTGCTTTCAGAATTTAAGAGAAAGTGGAGATTTATAGTAACAAAAACATTTCACGTTTCTCATAAAACGTTTCTCACCCACACCTATTATATCATTTCCGAAGACCAGTTAACCACTGGAGTCATATGGAGTACTTTTATGCTGCCTTTGTGTTTTTTGGTGTTTGAAGTTCTCGCAACCATTCATCTGCATTGAATGGACCTACAGAGCTGAAATATTCTTCTAAAAATCTTTGTGTTCAGCAGAAGAAACAAAGTCATAAACATCTGGGAAGGCAGGAGGGTGAGTCAATGTTGAGAATTTCAATTTTTGGGTGAACTATCCCTTTAATATATGAAACAATTTCAACAAACATTTCAAATAATTGCTTGTTACACTGTCTATACGTGACCTCATTGCATGTATTTGTGAGTTGTGTCATGCATAAAAATTGTTGTTTTGCTTTTTTATTCCAATTTTGTCTTAAAACGTCTTTACTTTTAGAAGCACAATTAAATAATGGGTCAAGAATAATGTTAAAACATGACTGGTACTACTTATAGTTTGAAAATTTGTCACAAGCACATTGCATTTTTGCATACAGTACCCCATGTAGTATTCTCCATTGGATACTGCTAATTTTGGCAAATGTGGTTATTGCAAACTTTAAAAAGAGCAGAGCACCTTTCATGATGTACTCGTTCTCAGATGAGCCAGGGATTGCTAGAGCCTTGAAAAGATTGTTGAGTAACTGTTCTGTGAAAGGCGCAATTTCAGCAGCTGATATGCTACAAAACAAGATTAGTTTACAAAAAGAAAAATCAAAATTACAGAGTATGGAGATGACATTTTTAGCTGCTTTAAGATTTCTGAACTTCCACTGAAGTGTTTCTCTAGTAAACAACATGGCAGCAGTTTAGCTCTTTAGATGGTCTAATTTTCAGAGGAGCTCACAGAGTGGAGTTGTTGGCTCCTCTCATGGTGAAGAGTCTCTCCAGCGCATGGGCTGCATAGGTGTGCTGAACCGTGCTCTCTGCCTGCAGGTGAAACACCAGCAGAGGAACTGCCAGCAAAATCTGCTCCTTCGGAAGCTAAAGGATAAGACACAAGCCATACCATCACACGCATGAGTAAATTAAGTTACATTGCACAAAACGACCAATTATGTTGTCAGTGTACATTGTAAAAGAAACTGCCGGAATACATAGACAATAAACTAATGCCAACTAAAGGCCTTTTCACACCAAAAGCATATGTTCGGCACGATTTCTCACTGCGATCAACATTCTGAATCGAAACAATAGATTCCTAATGAGCCTTTCTCATCTGGAGCGAACATTCGTGCTTAATTGGGCAACTGTTTTTTTTGTTTGTTTTTTACGGTTAGTTTGTTGATTTCTTTTTCTCCTTCGCCCTGCGAAGAAAAGCCCTGACCAATAATATATAAGCTTTAGACCACGTGCAGCATTTCCCCTATATGTATTCAAGAGTGGCGCTGTGCAAATGGGACACCTGTATGAAACGATAGTGACCTCACCATATACATGCACACATTCACAGTGACACCACTGTATAGCAGCCTATCAAAGGTTGTTCGTGTGTACACATGCCCAACAGAAAAGCAGGAGACCCCACATGATACCTCTTCTAGCGGAAAGTCTTTTAATCTGATAACATCTTTGGCAAAGGTAGTAGAAATATAGGGCTCCAGACTGCGACTAAATGGTCGTATCTTGCAATCATTTTCCCTGCTGGTGAGATTTAAGGTTTTTTTTTTTTAGGTCTCACCGGTGCAACTACAGTTTGCAAACTCGTTGTTCATGCACGTCTGTTTTCCATTTCTTATGAGAAAAACAGAACGTAAAAGCACTAGCCACTACCCGGATCAATTATCAGCCAGCTCAATGAACAGAGCAGTCTCGCCCACACAGCCCTGAGAAATGTGGCACGAGACTCGAAACTCATTTGAATTTGGCCAAGGAAAAACCTTATGAAAACATTGTGTCTCTTGCCTTGGTGATTTAACAAGTTTAAACCATGTTTAATGGCACACCATTATAAACAACATAGACAAAGAACAAATTATAAGGCTGTACAATCCACACATCAATCCACCACAATGCTAACAAATAGTCCCTTGGATTTACTAGAGTCCAATTAAATAATTTCCATTACAATTAAGAAACTTACAATTAAAGTTTCTATTCTGTTTTTATAGTTTTTCATTTTATAACAAAAATGCCATAATTTTGCTGAAGTTACTCCATGCTTGGTTTTAGTAGTGACTTCCTGTGATCTAGTTACAAATTTCACTTAAAATGTGGATGATGCAGACAACATGGTATTGCAACATATCCAGCAACATCTGGACAGACCAGGGACATATGCAGGGATTCTTTTTGTGGACTTCTGTTTGGCTTTCAACACCATCATCCCAGCTATACTCCGGACTAAATTAAACAAACTCTGTTCCCACCTCTACCTGTCAGTGGATCACCATCTTTCTGACAGATAGGCAGCAGTTAGGGAGACTGGGAAATTGACTTCCAGCACCTGTACAATTAGCACTGGTGCTCCCCAGGGAAGTGTGCTCTCCCCACTACTCTTCTCCCTGTATACCAATGACTGCACCGCCAAGGACCCCTCTGTCAAGCTACTGAATTTTGCAGATGACACTACTGTCATCTGCCTCATCCAGAATGAAGATGAGTCTGCATACAGGAGGGAGGTTGAACAGATGGCTGTCTGGTGCAGTCAAAACAACCTGGAGCTGAACATGCTCAAAAAAGTGGATATGATAGCGGACTTTAGGAGGATCACCCCCACATTGACCCCCCTCACCATTCTAAACACTGTGGCAGCAGTGGAGTTATTCAGGTTCCTGGGCTCTACCATCTCACAGGACCTGAAGTGGGAGACCCACATTGACTCCACTGTGAAAAAGGCCAAGCAGAGGTTGTACTTCCTTTGCAAGTTCAACCTACCACAGGCGCTGCTGATACAGTTCTACTCAGCAGTCATGGAGTCTGTCCTCTGCACTTCAGTTACTGCACTGCAGCTACAAAATCAGATATCAGAAGACTACAAAGGACAGTTCAGACTGCTGAGAGTATTATTGGTTGCCCCCTTCCCTCAAGAATCAAAGACAGCAAAAGCTTGATATCTGAAAGGAACCGTTATTAAATGTTGAGAATTATTTGTTTCTGCTTTTCCTATGTGTTTAATCTGTTTTACTGTACCCATTTTCTATTTTATGTACAAACCTATACAAACTGACTTTGAGTTCTGACAAATTGTAGGAACACGTAAATGCTAGTATTGATTCAAATTTCTCACTGATGTGTAATCAGCAGTAAAATAGTCTGTGTATTAGATGTTCTTTTCGTGTTTATTTTTGTTTCTGCGGTCATTGTCCGTTTCATTGTAGGTTTAGAAGTATTGTTTGCTAATACAAGCTATTTCTCATCTTAATATGTAATCTGAGTGGTGACTGAGGGTCTGACTTTAATGCCAGGAATACAATAACAGTGATTATTTAGCACATCACCCAGCGTTTTGTTACGTGCCATAATGTTACTACAATAATAGACCGGTGTACACCACAGTAAACGGTCCGTATATAGGCAGACGTGTTTGAGTTCATAATGCTAAAGTGCTCGTCTGTTTCATTCTCGCTCTCTCCCCTCAACGGTTTCCTATAACTTTTAACTGTCTTGTCAGATGATAAAAAGACAAATATCAAAACTAATATCATTTATACTGTCTGCTAATATGCACATCTCATTTAAACAGATTTAATAAACCAACCTCACAACTTGAGCAGATCCAGCATCCTGTGGAGCGCTCCTTTATTTACCTCTAAAGCACGTATTCTATCAGCCTCTCCTCAAAAGTCCCCTGTGATTTAACTTTCTTTTCTAATTATAAAAAGGCAAAATATCAATAAAACTTCCATTAGGGGCCTAGGTAGCTCAGCGAGTAAAGACTCTGACTGCCATCCCAGAAGTCGCGAGTGAGTTAGAATCCAGAGATATAATGTGATTCTCTCTCATGGTGGGGTGAGTGGCGAGTTGTGCATGGATGCCACGGAGAATTGGATGAAGCCTCCACAAACACTGTGTCTCTGTGGTAATGAGCTCAACAAGCAATGTGATAAGATGCGTGGATTGATGGTCTCAGACGCAAATGAGATTCATCATTCGCCACCCGGATTCAGGCGAATCACTATGCCACTACGAAGACTTAGAGCGCATGTGGAAGAGAGCTTTGGGAATTCCAAATTGGGGAGCAAAAAAATACAAATAAAACTTCTATTATATATCGTCTGCAAATATCTTGTTTAAACAGTTGTAATTCACGAACCTTACAAAAATCCTGTGTTTTCTTCCCATCAAGCACTCATCTAACATCTTTCTCTGTAGCATGTATTCTATCAGCCAGAATCAAAACTTCAGGATCAAAAGTTCTTTTGACTCACAAATCATGATAGTCTGAGGTCACATTCCAAGCTGTTTATACTGTCAGGAGATTGCTGCTCCTCACTGGATCCGCACGAGCGAGTGAAACCAAAGTCTATCTAGCAAGTCAGTCCACTGCCGGCCATGTTTGGAACGCTCTCGGTAGGCTATTTCCAGTCATGTCAGTGCAGCTCCCATCTACTTGAATGGAGAAAGACCGAAATCTCCAAAACGGTTGGTCAAGATAACGATCAAAGAACAAATTTCAAATCAGCAATAAAATCTGACAACACTGGTATCATTAATAGTGCATCATTACCTCAGATAACGCAAAAAAAAAAGAAGAAGAAAAAAAAAAAAAAAAGTACATAAATTTCCCTGCTTTCTAGCGAATGAGCATGCGCGTTCTCAAGTTGACTGACATATTGAAAAGGTGATTGGCTCTTTTACCTGTAAGGCGGGACTTCCTATCAACAGCCATTGACCGTTGGCTGCAGTTGGGCGTACCAATTTCTACCATTCATTTAAATAGAAGTGGCCCGTCTCTGCTAAATAGTCTCTGGTGCAACTTCAAGTTAAAAGCACTTTCAATTTATTTTAGTCAGGAGCCCTGTGGTGACTTGTATGTTCTGTCTATGTTTAATAAAAATAGTGAAAGTGATTTCCTGAGCACTTCAAGTGTTAAAATCCCAATAAAATAATAAACACACGCATGACAATGCCCAATGCACTCCAAGTCCTCATGGTGGCGTAGTAGCTCGCCTCAATCTGAGTGCCGGTGGACGAATCTCAGTTGCCTCCATGTCTGAGACAATCAATCCACGCATCTCATCGTGTTGAGACATAGCGCGCGTGGTGGGGGGCTTCACGTTATACTCTGCAGCATACACACACACACACACACACACACACACACACACACACACACCTCACCACGTGCCCCACTGAGAGCCACACATTATAGCGACCATGAGGTGGTTACCCCAAGTGACTAACCTCCCTAGCAACCGGGCCAATTTAGTTGCTTAGGAGACCTGGCTGGAGTCACTCAGCATGCCCTGAAATCAAACTTACAACTCCAGGAGTGGTAGTCAATACAAATACTCGCTGAGCTACCCAGGCCTCCGCCCTTTGAATCACTTTTTAAATAAACAACTTAGATTGTTTTTTTTCACCAAATATTAATACTTTTGCTCTGACTTGCAGTGCACTCGGTGTGCTTCTGAATACCAAAAACAAAATTGTTGTTGCAGTATTTTTAATAGTTGTTATCAGTATTAAAGCATGCAAACCTAACCCCAAATATAACACAAGTAGATGTAAATGGCAAGAAGATAGTCAAACATTTGTTTTAACAGACATTGAGTGTGCATTATACTTGACACAAATATATACAGTATGTGTGGCAGCTGCATATAACCAGTGTTGTTGCAAATTATAACATGTTTTATCCGTTAATGTTTTACAATCGATTCTAACCACCCCTCCATTCTGAGGTAAAACTGCTTGTCGATTAGCAACACTTCACCACATATTGTAAAGGCGTGAAGGTGCTAACGGCGAACATTCGCTGCACTTTCTATGGGAAAGGGCCAATCTCCGGAGATTCGCCTTTTAAAATAGTGTTGCATTTGGTGTAAAAAGGCCTTAAAGCCTTTATCAGCCAAATTGAAACAACACTTCATCTGTTTGTGCACTTCCACAGTCAATTCGGGAGGCACATTACTTCACAAACCCTAAATCATTAATCTTACAATTCATACAAAATCATAGCCCACCAACATCAACTCAGTTTACTCACATAAAACTAGACTTGTTCTTCACCATAGATAACTAATATTAGCATTATATTCATGCTGTATAGCCAGATGGAAACTGGCTCCCCCAGCTGAGCCTGGTTTCTCCCAAGGTTATTTTTCTCTATTAACTAACGTCATAGAGTTTTGTGTTCATTGCCACAGTCTCCTTTGGCTTGCTCAGTGGGAGCCTAATGGCAATAATTTTTGAGGCATGATTTTCAAATTGCGTTATTCATTTAAACTGCACAATGAGGACTTCAAGACATTTCAGCATTTTCTGTAAAGCTACTTTGAAAATGTGTGTTGTGAAAAGCGCTATACATATAAAAATAACTTACCTGACTTCTGAAGGTCATAACATACTTAATGGCATCTGCTTTCAACACTGGGAATTCATTCACTGAGGGACAAATTAAAAAAAAATCATCTGTCAATTTGACTTGCAGTTATAATATGGTTAAAAGTAAAACACTACAGTTTAAATTAAGATAAATCAAGAAAATGATTTACCATTGGGAGATTTCAGGTCTACTAGAATATGATTCACAAAAAAATCTGATAGGTTCACCAACTCATTGGCTTGTGTGATTCCATGCTGTAAAATAATGGCACAAGTTAGTCAGATTGGACAACAGATCTTAAACATATTCAACTCATAAAATATTCTGAATTTTTGCCCCTGAAAAAAACAACAAAAACGTAATCTGGTAATGTAAACAGCATTTTTTAAACAACGATAATCCAAACAATCTGACACTTCATATAAATATATTAAAATTAAGGCATGGAATCAATCAATTAAGTTAATGTAATGAATAGATGTAAACTTATTATAGTCAATAGAATATAGTATAAAGGCTATAAGTGATTCAGAATTAGTGTTATGCAAAAGTTGCATAAGGATGGTTACACCACTATAGCAAAATGAAAAAGATTGAGGTGGAAAAGTAGAAATCTGCAAAAAGTAAAGCCATCCCAATTGAAACATGTTATTTAAAATATATCAAAATAAAATCTGATTATTTTAGTCTGTAAATGTAGACAATTTAGACAATCTTACCAAATACGCTTTCCTACCAAACCACTTTTGAGAACTTGTGTAATTGAGATAATTCATATATTTATCACTCAACTCACGGAGATGCCCACAAACTAGATATCATCTAGTTGCCATTTTACCTTTTGTGTCTGAGCTTTGGAGGCCAGGGATGTGACCAGGTAGATGGCAGCATCTTTATGTTTCCAGTTCACCCCTGGGTTCTTAGCATACTCTGACAGCATGGAGTTCACATAACCAGAGAAGATACCAGTCACCGGGCCTTCAAAAAACTTACAGAGGCCCCGCACCAGATCACAGGCTGCTCGACGCCTCGTGTCAATGTCTGTGAGTACAGGAGACAGCATTTAGCATGTACATAATGAAATCCGTTCAACTAAACATGATAAAGATTGAGGAGAACAACACACACACACACACACACACACACACCTGATCCTTCAAGGTCTCTGATGATGTACTCTTCTGAGTTATCTTCAAAAGTCTCCTCATCTGCACCTGTTCAGACACAAAATGTCCCTTTACAACACTTAGTTCCCCATACATTAATTTTCCCATTTCATTAGCAAGCGGTCTAATGTCTGGTAACTATGGAACTGGTGAAATACAAGACTTGACATGATATCATAAATGGTCACATACTTCTAAACTCCATATTGGGGACGATGACCTTCTCACAGATGCTGGTGAGAATATTTTGGTCTTCAAAGAGATGTTTATAGTGCGGCCGCTCACACACTGATGCCAAAAACTGGATTGCATTGCTCACAAGCTACAAAAAGAAAAATAACAGTCTTAACACTGAAGTTATCTAGCTGGCTTTAAAAAATTGCAATGTAAGACGTGGGCTTCATTATTTTCATATATTCATAACCATATTAGCCAAAGATGCCACAGAAAGGACACTTTTTTTCCATATCCACTTTTTTCATATCCAACTTAAAACAAATTAGATGGTATACCAACCAAGTCATATTTGACCTCTTGACCAGTTGTGACCAGCAGATTCCAGATTGCTGTGACGAAGCGAGGCAGGTAGGGCTGGAACTCTTCATCGTATTTTTGGGCGTAAAGCGCCGCATTATCACAGATTTGAGATTTCAACAACTCCAACAGACCAGCCTCCTCCTCATCCTAAGGCAGAATCAGACATATGGAAAAAAAGAAACCAGCTGTAAGTATTCCATTAGGAGTAAATAGAAAAAAACTTTATAATATCAGACAAAAACATCCAACATTAAAACACTAGTATTTGGTTTTCATTTTTTAACCATGGCTTTCAGAACTAAAGATCATAATTTCAAATAACCCTACACTTAAAATTTGCTACCATATTTTCTGGAAATAATAACAGATTGTACTCAATATTTAGTCTGACTGAAACAAACAGCTTGCTGCATTTTACACATTAATGTAGACAACTTGTCTTTGTCGATCAAGGATATTTCTGAAATTTGCAACCCTATTTGCTATGCACTTATTGTCCGGTTCACTAAATAATTGACCTGATATGTGATGCCAGCCATCTTAAAGCATCCCTGCACAATATGTGTTTACACAATAATTTTTATATTTAAACTAGTTGCATAACATACTTTGTATAAGTAAAATACTTTGAACAGTGTACTACTGTCTATATGACAGATCTTTTTGATCTGACCAAAAAAAAAAAACAAAAAAAAAAAACCAAACAATTAAAAGTAAACATTGCCATATTTCATCAACAGTTTTTAATTTGTAATCACGTCATAATTTTCCGATATAGCTTAATGATTGTGAACTGCTCTGTAATAGCTGAAAACATCAACATTGATAATCACATTAGGTCATATCATGATTCCTGTCTTTCCACCCCCAAATTTAAGACACGTTTAAATGATATTTAAGACTTTTCTTCTATAATCTAAGATATTTAAGACTCTTTATGACCTTAAATTTTTAAATATTGACATGAATAAGACATTTTAAGACTTAAGAATCTGTGGGAACCCAGTTTAAACACATGAACTTACATCTGTTTGTAACAATTTGTTATCCAAGGTCAGCAAGTTATGAAAATGTGTCATCCAAGTCTCCATGTTGTCCTCAAAAAACTCTGGCAGATCCTGGGAAGATTGGAAAGCTTAATTATGGAAAAGTAAAGACAACACATACATGGTGACGATGATGGGATGAAAAACGTGAGTACACTTTACCTGAAAGTTAAGGCTGTAGAAGAGTTTTGAAATGAGTGTTAGTGAAGAGAAGAGCACTTTCAGGGCATTGACATCTGTTGCGTGAGTTTGGCAAAGATCAATTGTAGCCTACAAATACAACACACAAGGCATTTAAATTCCTAGATCAATTAATGAGTTAACAACTTTCTTATATCTTTTTAATATGCAATTGTCCATGAAATGTTCATTGACTTTACCTTGAAAAGTTCAGTAAGAGGCTGTGCAAAAGTGTCCAGTACAAGCTTGATCTCTGTCCACAGCTCATTTGACTTGAACTCATGACGATATCTAAAGGAGAGGAAAAAAATCTCAGATATAAGCCATTATTTATAGGATACTAGAGACAAAGAAAAGTGGGATAGAAAGGGGTTACGGGACCAGGATGTGAGGAATAAAACCCAGGTCCTCATGAGCCAACATGTCTTATACATTTCAGGAGCAACTGCACCATTTTCTGCATCACAGTTAGACAAACTATCAAGAAATTGCCTATTCGAGAGTGCCTAAAAAATGTATAGCATTAACTGACTGTTAGTACTTCAAAGGAAAATTACATATTCAAAGGATGGGTGCCTGATCAAGTTTCATTTGCACTTATCTTATGTTGAAAAAAATAAACATGAATGAAATATATAAAACAATCAACATTCAGCATATGTAGAAAGTCCAATCAGGACAGGTACATGCATGTTGCCTGGGATATTTGAGACTTAGAAGTCATGGGCTGCAATAGATGGGTAAATTATTTGTTCATAGGCTGTGACATTTGCTTAAACTCATCGGAGATCATAAATAATCTAGAATTACACAACCAGAATGGGTTAAGGCCTCATGATTTTACAGTGGTCATATACAGTTCAAGTCAGAAGTTTACATACACCTTAGCCAAATACATTTAAACTCAGTTTTCATGATTCCTGACATTTAATCATAGAAAATATTCTCTGTCTTAGGTCAGTTTGGATCACTACTTTAAAAATGTTAAAATGTCAGAATAAATAGTAGAGAATTATTTATTTCAGTTTTTATTTTTTTCATCATATTCCCATTGGGTCAGAAGTTTGCATACACTGTGTTAATGTTTGGTAGTATTGCCTTTAAATTGTTTAACTTGGGTCAAACATTTTAGGAAGCCATTCACATGCTTCTCACGTTGCTGGTTCTTTGGCCCATTCCTCCAGACAGAACTGGTGTAACTGTGTCAGGATTGTAGGCCTCCTTGCTCGCACACGCTCAGATCAGGGCTTTGTGAAGGCCATTCCAATACCTTGACTTTGTTGTCCTTAAGCCACAATTTGGGAGGTATTCTTGGGGTCAGACCCATTTGTGACAAAGCTTTAAATTCATGGCTGATGTCTTGTGATGTTGCTTCAATATATCCACATAATTTTCCTTCCTCATGACACCATCTATGTTGTGAAGTGCACCAGCCCCTCCTACGGCAAAGCACCCCCACAACATGGTGCCACCACCATGCTTCACAGTTGGGATGGTGTTCTCCAGCTCGCAAGACTCATTATGGCCTAAAAGTAACATTTTTGTTTCATCAGACCAGAGGACAATTCTCCTAAGATCTTTGTCCACATGTGTGCCTGCAAACTGTAGTCTGGCTTTTTTTTATGGCAGTTTTGGAGCAGTGGCTTATTCCTTACCGAGCAGCCTTTCAGGTTATGTCGATATAGGTCTCGTTTTACTGTAGATATAGATACTTGTTTATCGGTTTCCTCCAGCATCTTCACAAGGTCCTTTGCTGTTATTCTTGGATTGATGTGCACTTTTCACACCAAACTATGCTCATCTCTAGTAGACAGAATGAGTCTCCTTCCCAAGCAGTATGATGGCTACATGATCCCATGGTGTTTATACTTGCGTACTATTGTTTGTACAGATGAACGTTGTACCTTCAGGTGTTTGGAAATTGCTCCCATGGATGGATCAGACTTGGAGGTCCACAATTTTTTTTCTGAGGTCTTGGCATATTATAATTATCAAAGTTCCATAATTATCTGGAATATTCCAAGCTGCTTTGTGTAATGCACAAAGTATGTCCTAAACGACTTGCCAAATCTATAGTTTGCTAATATGAAATCATTTGAGTGGTTAAAGTGAATGGTTTCAATGACTTCAACTGAACTAATGTTCATAGCAAGTAAAAAAATAATCTTTACAATATTTTCAAATACCTTTTAAAAAGTGAATGTGCAGTGCGAAGAACTCCGTTGATGATGTGGAAGTCTCCGCTCTGAAAACGCCTCACCATCTCGGTCAGAAGATCCGGCCATTTCTGAGGGAAGTCTTCTCGTCCAATGATACTTATCGCATCACTCAGCTAAAGAAAAAAAGCTGGGTCAAGTAGACAGTCCCACACTGCCCATCAATCAGCAATGACAGTTTACACCAGCAGATCACTGGGGTATATAGAAGCTACAGCAAAGTGGTGTATTAAAAAACACAATAATATGGATTAAAGCAGTACCACTTGTGGGGAAAAAAAAAAAAACTCAAACAACAACGGTTCAGGTTCTAAATGGGGGCAGTGTCGTATGTGGTGAAGTCACATTTTTCTCTTAATTGTGCAATATGTAAAAATTTTAAAGTAAGATTCGCCTTATTTTTGCCAATAAGTGAACGGCTTGTAACGCAACTTAAAAAATGAGCCCTTCCCGGCAGGGGCAGAGCCAGGAGTTTTTCAAACTAGCTAACTTGATCTTGCCTGCAGAGTAACTGTCATAAACAATGATAATCTGCAATTATTCAGCAAGGTAAATGCTAGACAATGTTCCAGATAATGCAAAAAGACCCATTCAATAGTGTAACATAACTTGGTTATAAAGAAAATATATACGATCTATTTTAAAACAATAGCGCGTCAATATCAAAATGACAGTTGTGATGGATACTAAATTGTGTCAACATATTTATAATGTACAGTCTTTTTTATAAACAGATACTTTCATCATCCACCATATTTAGCTAATTGCTATATTTAAATCAGACTAGCTAGCTAATGCCGACATAGTCATATAGATGCAGTCAATGTTTCATGCAAAGAAAAATTATTACTTCAAACTACAGTCTCTCATAGTCAGACCAATATCCACACTTTATTTTAGCCCTGTTCCAGCACTGGAGAGTTAAATATAATATACATTTTCAAAGTTTGAAGTAAAACAATCATAACTGTGTAATTTTAATTATGCTACCTCATCTGTCAGCATGATGCCATTGAATCACGTTGTCTCTTTGTACGTTAAGTCATTGTTTTGGCCGATACTCTCATCCTTATGGAGTGTGTGCACTCTTGCGCAAGCAACAGTAGCTAGCTGCAGTTCACTTACCGGCCACAAGTGTCGTTAATAACAAGGGTTTCTGAATCTTACATACTGCACCTTTAACTACTGCATTTCAAATGTGAGAAACTAAATGAGGGTACCTGCTTTTGTATTTGCTCTGGGCTGGTCAACATCAAATTGACAATGTTGGCTTTGATAGTCGTCCGATCAGGATCAGAAATTTTGTTTGGCTCATCTTCAACCTGTGGATGAGAACATAAAAACATAGATTAAACATCCACCTACAAAACCACATATCTGAAATACTAGAACCTGGGTGAACTACACTCACTATGCGCCAGTTTCTCTTGATGTAGTTCTTAAAGGTAACGGCAGCACACACACGGATAACTTCATCTTGAGACTTCTCCAGTATCGTGAGCAGTAAAATGGGGTAGTTCTGGTTACCCTCCACTGATTCCAGAAATTTCTCAGCTAAATACAGAAGAAAAGTTGAGAAATCTTCAGGATTGAAGATGCAATTTCATTGTGTGCATTACTAAAAAAAAAAAAACTTCAACAGACCTCTTTTCTTTGCCTGGTAAACCAATGCAATCTACAGTAAATCACTAATAAGTCCAATATTACTTGTCAAATCCAAATAACCGAAATTACACTACAAGAGGCCTGTTCTTTGTATTTCACTCAATACATCTGAGATGATATTAAGTATATCACATCTTCTAATTGTGATAATTCCTCTGTAGCTAATTCGGTTCTTCAAAGGAATATGGAGATTTGATTAGAATATTTTAATTAAGTTGAGAACACTTCTTTGCTTACTAAAAAAGCCATATGTACAATACGCAGCACTGGAAAAAATTGAGACCACTGGAAAATTACCATTTTCTCTGGATTTAGGTATGTTTTGAGTAAAATATATCATTTTTTTATTTTCTATAAAAGTACTGACAACATTTCTCTAAAATTCCAAATAAAAATAATCTCATTTAGAGCATTTATTTGCAGAAAATGAGAACTGATCAACATACTGTTTGCAGCTGTATCAAACAAATGACCATTTGTGCCCTAATGAAACTACGATCCCGAAATTCTTTCACAAACCCACACACATAGCAATGGGAGAGTTTATTCGTAATAAGAAGCCAACAAACACCATGAAAGATGAGCTTGCACCCATAATTGCACTGATTTGCACACAACAGGGGAAAACCCAAAAGAAAATAATGAAGAGGCAGCGGTTCGGGAGATGTTGATGTTTTCATTTAAATATTTTTTTTCTCTCCACCTTTTTTTTTAAATTTTTTTTTATAAGGTTCTAAAAAAGAAACTTATAACCATTTATTTAATCTTGTGGATGCTCCATATTTTGTTCACAGCTCATACTGAATGTAAAAGGCCAGTTTATGTAATGTGACTTGTTCTGATTTTTAAAAATAGAGTAAAAAATAAATTGAAGAAACTGAAAAAAGATAGATATTGAAGGACAAGATGCATCATGATGCATAGAGAATCGTTTTATTATCGTCTTGGTACCCTTTGAATCGTAATCAGTCGTTGAATCATGAGGCCAGTGAAGATTCAAACCTCTACAAAGAACGGTGGTCGCACCGAGGGGGAGATGCAAAGAATGGTGGTCGCACCGAGGGGGAGACGCAAAGAACGGTGGTCGCACCGAGGGGGAGAGTGAACGGTGTTGAGTCGAGTGAGAGCTGCCTGTGGTGGTGGCAGGTCTCCATGGCGGCTCTCCCTGTTTATTTGTCGTTTAATCCACTTTTATACCCGTTTGCAGTATCTTTATCCTCTTGATGCTCTTAAATGTGCAAGGAATTACTTATTATAAAAATGACTGCTGTAATAATGACTGATGAAAATGGACACCATTTAATGCAAAACAGATTCCACTGAATCTTAGATTATTCATGTATTCGGTCACCTCTACATTGCGATAAAGCCTTCAGCATCTTTACTTGTTACATGTTCATGTAATTTCTTACAAGATATATGTATAATCACTTGTCATTTTTCTATTATCTTCTGTAAATTTCTGTGTCCAATTTTACACATACAGTGGAAATACAAAGACTTAAATTATACAGCATAATACTTTTCTCTGTTTGTATGACAATAAAGAATTAGAACTCTAAATAATATCAGGGCTACTACACTTTTTGACTTTTCAGTTGTTCATTACTACAAGATAAGTTATTTTACAAATCAATTAGTAGAGACTGCACTCATGTAGAGCAACCTCTAACCAAGATCTCAGCACAACTGGAACATGTTTATATTCATTGTAGAAATTTCAAGACAGTCAAACAAACACTCAAATATGGATGTTACCTGGCCGTCTCACCGCTGGGTCAGGGCTTAGTGTCTTGTGCAGATACTCAGTCAGAGTTTGGAGGTTTCCATCATTGAGCTCCATGGTTGCTAAAGAAAAATAGTGCATTAGAATGCAGTGGAATCCACTGTGAGCAACAATGAAGCTTCAGGATAGATATATATATATATATAGTTTTTTTTTTTTTTTTTTAAGTATCATTTAAAGAGAAACATTCCACCTCTGTTTTATTTATCCCATTTTCCAAATTTGGAATGCCCAATTCGCACTACTGACTAGGTCCTCATGGTGGAGCAGTTACTAACCTCAATCTGGGTGGTGGAGGACAAGACTCAGTTGCCTCCGCTTCTGAGACAGTCAATCCACACATCTTATCAAGTGGATCGCTGTGCATGACACCGCAGAGATTCACAACATCTGGAGGCTTATGCTACTCTTCACGATCCACGCACAACTTACCTCGCACCTCATTGAGAGCGAGAACAACTAATCATGACTAGGAGTAGGTTACCCCATGTGACTCTACCCTCCCTAGCAACCAGGTCAATTTGGTTTCTTAGGAGACCTGGCTGAAGTCACTCAGCACACCCAGGATTCGAACATGCGGATGGTAGTCAGCGTCAATACTCGCTGAGATACCCAGGCCCCCTTCTCCACCTAATTTAATAGCAGATAGGCTCATAGGCTCAAATGAATCACATATTACTTGCACTTAAATCCAAATGTCACTGAAAAAGACACTTTACAGCAGTGAGAATTAGGGAAGAATATTTTAGTTATCTATGTGGGTGTATTTAGATTTAATCCTTTTAAATTTTCATTTGGCAAATCCTTGTAACCTGACGGTGATAATGGATGTTAGTGTGAATGTATCACCTTTTATTTGACAGCTGCAAATAATAAAAGTAACAGCACAGACATCAACGGCCTGGTCTAACTGCAGCTTAAACAAGGCCTGTGTGTTCGCTCACATTCCTGAATAAACTCTACAATATTTTCTGGGTGTGATGGAGGGCTGGTTTATGGAAATCACACCTGATCCGATTCAGATTTGGTAATTTTGTAAGCTTTTAAATGACATTAATTTGGGCCATGACACACGTGCTAAAGATATTAGCATCCTTAGGAGAAAAGCTAGTCACCATTTCACTCACATAACAGCGTCTCGTCGTCAAATATATTCTATTAGCTTCCAAAAGCTAACTGGCTACTTTCCTCACGTTTATTAAGTGAAAGTAAAGTAGATAAAGTCATTAAAGTGAACCCTTACGTAGGTTAATTCACGAGCTAACAGATATCGATCTCGATCTTAGTGCGGTATGTGCTTTAATGCTCAAGCGAAATAATTCAGCATCTTACCTGTTCAAACAAGACTGAATGATAATATAGATCAGAGCATATGTTTATAAAGAGGGTATAAATATGCCTACCGTTCGTTGTCGGTTGCAGTGCTGTGCTAATCACTGGCGAGAACTTTCAAACGTCTCACGCAAGTGCGCGGTCACGAATCTGCACATGCGCACTAACGAGACACACGTTTGAACACATGTGTCGTGAAGTTCATAAAACCAACCAGGAACAACTTTAGGCACCTCTCCCGCTCTTTCTTTGTTTTATTGTCATAACAAAGTATACACAAGTCTACAAATGTGTACACAACACAGCCAAAGCATCCACTCATTTATCAAATATACTATATTCAATAAAAACATTACAAGTCTTCTTTGCTTTTTTATTGACAGTGTTCACCAAACACACTGTAAAATGTAATTAGTTGACCTTACTTAAAAAAAAGTATGCAAACTCATTGCCTCAAAAAAATTAAGCAAAGTAATCTTAAGATTAGTGAGTTAGAAAAGCTTGTTTATTTTAAGAGTGCAGTACTAAATCAAGTAGTACCACGAACACGGTTTTTTTATGTTCATGTAACTTAAAATCCATGCTTAGTGTTAACTTAATTTTTTCATTTTGTGTGGATTGCTTGATATAAATTTAACCACACTTAGAATTACTAAATACCTACAACGTAACACTTATTTCTGCTCACTCATTTTTCATGTTCACTTAAATTAACGAAACCAATTTCCTTGAATGGGTCCTTGTTGCAGCTGCCCAGGTTTGGGTCCAACCTGTGGCCTTTTCTCTCCCCATTTCTTATCTATTTTTGCTGTTACTATCTGATAAATGCAAACACACCACAAACATATACTTTAAAAGAACACTCACTGGGTGGATTCAGCTCCATTACAACATTTATTCAATGCACATTCAAGTACAAAACAGCAGCTAAACAAAGTTGTGGTTTGATTTAACTGTAGAAAATGACATGGAAAAATATAAAAAATTAAAATAATAATAGAACCACATTTCTGTGAGCTAAAGAATTAGCATGTAACAGTCTCACAATATTAAACAGATAAACACCTGATAACTACAGGACTTCAGTGCATACAAAATCAGTGCATTTCTGATCAAAACTGAAAGTACAACAAATGCTTTTGTGTCCCAAAGTGAGCAGTCCAAGGATTAAACAAACCAACACAAAGAAAAACATCACTCCTTGGGGTTTGTATTTGTACTACATTACAACTATTAAAAGTTTTCCCAAAACACAAATGTAAACAGTCTTTAAATGTCTTAAATGTCTTTTCTGACATTATCATCTAATAACAACTAACAACTCTTTGCAACACAAAGTGGCACTATTTCCACCATTAGCATACCTGCATAACATGCTACAGACTTTCATGGAATTTTTCTTTTTTTTATTTGAGATCGTAAATAAGCAAGAGCAAGAACAGTTGCATGAAAGCATCAAACTTTCTCTGATAACAGGAGAACATTAATGGCTGCAAAGCTCACAAAGTGCTACCTGACAGCTCTTTACTGTTCTAACCCAGAAGACTATTCTTCAGAGTTAACAGTTTTGGTGGGAGGTTTTTCTTTCCCAGTCCAAGCATCACAGTCTGAATGAAGTTGAGTGTATTTGCCATGCATTTTGGGTAATCCAAATGCAATGCATATGTAAGTCCAAACAACAGACAAACTGCCTGATGCAATTTTTAATAGAATCCATGACAATACCTCCCTCCAGAATGATGGCAGTGGAGATGGGCTGGAGGTCCACTGAGCTTTGACCCTCGTGAGGACTATCTTCACTGACAACTGTCAGCACACCAACAGTGATGCATTCTAGGGCCTCGTCTCTCGCTGTATCCTACAAAGACACACATTGTTCAGCATTGCAATTTATGCTATTCTAAAACATTCATTTTTAGTGTTGTAATGTTATCAGAGAATATGGCTTTAAATATGTTTTCACACTGGATTGTTACAATAAAGCAAACAAAATATATTTGGTATGGTTAAACTAAAGCTATGGAGATACAACAAGGTCTATTCATTCTTGAACAGTGACACTTTTCACAGTGAGTGACTTTTCAACCTGGACTCCTACTCCTAAAGCCCTGTTCACACTGCCAGCGACACGCAGCAACAAAACAACATGATCCCATTAATTTCATTGGAGCGCTGGCGACATCCGGCGACACGAGCGGCATTGACCGTTGGCGACAGAATGTGGCCGTGTCAAGCGACAAAAGTTGAGAAATTTCAACTTTATGCAAATGAGAAGTGATTTTCGCAAACGACAACCAATAGGAAAGAAGCCTTTCAGTGGAGCTCACGTCACCGTCTCGAGTGCAGGCAAGACAGAAGAGTTTGAGGAAGATTTAACTGTTTTATATGATTTGACTGTAACCACATATATGGATATAATAAAATGATGCATGGAAAAGAAACTGTCGACAGTCTCGGTGAGTTTAATTCATACATTTATAGTTCGAGTGGTGTAATTTTATGATGCAAGTTTAGTACTGCTACAGTTCATTTTACAGTTTCCCCTGCATTATGCTGATTATTTTTCAAATTCGAATGACGTTTTAATAATTTATGACAGTATGAGTGAGTTTAATTTGTTGATTGATCGATCGTTAATCTAGTAAACTATTTAATCCACTGAACACTGCTGTGGTAATATAAAAACACTCTCCCAACAGCATACGGTTTCTTTTGAGCCTAATTCCTAGTCAAACTAAAATGATATAGTTGTATATATCACTTGTGATGGTATTTTGTATAGATATGGCCAGACATGCAGTCTACCAATAACATTAGAGCGACAGCACTACGAATGCCCACAAGCGACTTCACGGTACAGAGCCTAGCGACATACAGCGACAAAGTCGCTGGCAGTGTGAAGGGGGCTTTAGATTTGAAATGAATTAATGTGTATAACGTTTATGTGGAAAATTTAATTTTTATTTACTGGCTGTTTACATATCTCTCAGATTAGTTGTGGAGGTATTGCTATACAAAAATACATCAATCACTTGTCAAGTGTGACAAGCTGCTTGTCTCGAACTCTGTAAAGTGTAAAATGGCTACTACAGAGCTCGTATGCTCTAAGATGCTCATTGTACCATGATGCCATGAGTCTGCATACAAATATTATGTCTGTATTGATCACCACAGTCTTTGCTATTTGTCTGAAATCTGGGAGCCCTGAGCACGATCTAACAGAAATGACCATATTAGCACTGTACTTAATGCCATCTATGCAAACAGAAGCTGCTACAAGGACTGTGTTCTGGCAGTTATTCCTGAGATAGAGACAGTTCTTCACATTTTCAGGAAATGAAGTAACCATTTCAGACTTCACTTTGTTAATTTCAACAGATGGCTTGAAAAAGGAGGTAGCAGCTAAATGGAAGGCTATCATATGCTGGTGTCTGAGAGCTAAAGTAAGGGGTATGTTCTTGAAGTTCTGAATGTGACGCACAACTTTGTTGAAGAACTTGTGTTTGCCTTCAAAACGCATTGTCCACACATCACACAATGGACCAAAAGTTTGAATTAGTTGAGGGTAGTGCTCAATGTAGTGGTGCTTCGGTCGTAGCTTCTCGTTCGGGAAAACTTTCTGAAATATATCTCTATGTTCTGCAATCTTGCAGTCAAGAAAGCACACTGACTCCTCTGAGAAGCTTGCAGACACTGACAAATCCACTACATCTTTTAAGTTCATTAAAACCTCCCAGGTTTCATCCCCCTCAGGAATGTGATGACCTATCAGTAGTGGCAGAAGGCAGAGGAGTGTCCAATTTTCATGACCATTTCCTCCAATTGTTGCTTTGGAAGCAAAGTTCTTTGCGATGAGCTGGGGTTGGTTTGTTCTGTCTGAAAATGTATATGGAAACTGTTTAATAGCCACATTCAGGATTTCAAGTGAGAAGTATCCCTTTGATATCAGAGCCTTCAAGCACAAGGCCAGTTCAACCGGAACAACACCCTCCAGAAGATCATGCAAAAGATCTGGAGGATAACCATTGACAACATGAAAATGTTCCAAGCTTTCACTAAGTGGGCAGCTTCTTTTCACGCCATATTGTTGAGCCATGGTAGGATCCTGCAATACATCTTGCACCTGTCTATCATGATTTTCTTTTGTTCTTGGTTGAAATGAGCCTGTCCGCACTTCCTTGTGTTGTATTTCCTCCCATTTGGCCATACAGAATCGGCACATCTGACTTACTGTGAAGCTTTCAAAGAACCCTCCCAAAGAATGGGCAGCTAAATTATCTGCTGCAACAAATAATACTGTGCCTTTTATGCTGGCTCCTAACTGTTCAACATATACACCCTGTTGCTCAAGAAAAACAAGGTCCTGAATGAGTGGGCGGAGAATTTCACCATAACCATGGTTTTTGAGACTGTTGACCTTGCAAAGTAGAGCAAGCTGAATGGTATGAAGAGAGGAGTGATATTTAGGGTGTAGATTTCCAAGTACCCAGTAAATGGCACATAGCTTGTGTTTCTTTCTGGAGGTTCCCAAGGGGTTAGCCACCTCAAAATCATCTATGTACAAGTAAAGAGCAATCCTGAATTCTTCCTCTGTCAATAGAGAATTGTCTTTAAACCGGGAACCATCCCTGTAAGATCTGTATCCTTGTGACAAATTTGTCTCAGGTGACATGGCCTTATCTAAAATGTCTCCATTGTTTAGTAATGTCTGCAGCATTTTTAGTATGGGGATATACATATATGTCTGCCTGTCATTTTTTAGGACAAACTCAACAGGCGTTACCACTGAGAATTCTTTTGAAATGTATGATGTTCGCTTGCTAGTGGTTGACAATGACCCCCCAGTAGAAGTGAATTTCAGGAATACATTATTCTCAGTAAATACTTTAGCTATCTCACTCACTAAATAGTCCTCAACATCTCCACAATGTTGATTTAATATTTTTCCAACAGATGTATGTAACAATGGCTGTGAAAGCACATAAATTTGGTTGATCTGCTCTATAACTTCTTGCAGGACATTTTCAGAGATGTTAAGAATTGATGACATTTTCAGAAAAAGAGCAGCTACATTATGTTCCAACTGACTCTCCAAGTTCTCCACATCTTCACTGAGCTCAGTAACCTCAAACTCAACCTCATCAGTTTCAGGAGCACTTTCCTCGGGTTGAATATCTATATGAGGTGGAGGTTCCTCAAGTTCATTATGTGACACAATTTCAGGTTTGAATGCCATCTTATTGTGGTCTTGATGTTCTTCGCTTTTATGTGCATTAAAGGTTGAATAAACATTGCTCTGAAAGTTACAGCCTTGATATGGACAAGAAACCTTTTGCTTCAGCTTCAAATGTCTTGGGTAAAAAAGTCAGCTTCAGTGCAAGGCTCCACGAAGTCACACAGCTGACAATGGAAAGCAATTTCACCCACGTACCCTAGGTCCTTTTGAGTGTGCCATGTTGATAAGTGGACTTTGAGTGCATTGAAAGATTTAAATGTGCACAGGCATTCCTTATGAAGGCATAGTAGTGGTGATATTCGAGTGTGGCACCCATGTTTTAAGCGGTAATGCTTAAGTAAGTAGCCCCTCTTTTCAGCACAAAATGTGCAGTACTTACATGTCCACTGCATAGGAAACGGTTTGTCTTTTTGAAAAATCTGAAAAGAAAGAAAAGACAAAAACACTAACATGCAGTATCATACCAGAGCTATAGGGAAAACTAAATCCTTGCAAAAATCTGTCTAATTATCAAGCTTTTAATCATTGAACTTCTTTAAGACACGTGAACACAGCAGTACAAAATGTAAATGGTAAATGACTCACTTATGTGATTAGACATCAAGGGAACTGTAGTCCTGGGTATGATGGACTATAAGTGGAACCCACAGTATCTATAGAGACAGTCCACAAATACTAATTACATCAAATATTTTAAATTCAAAATATGCACAAAATATTCTGTATGATGAAATATCCTATAATGATGAATTAATTTGCTGGGTGCTATAGTCCTTGGTCTCCTGAAGGAAGTGAATGAAATTTGGCTTGGAGCCTGACCATTTCTTTTTGTGTGTGAAAATTTTCCCAAATAATAAAAAGTTGTACAAGAAATATAATAACTACAATTATTATTATTATTATTATTATTATTATTATTATTATTGTCATTATTGGAAATATACTGTATATCAAAATCATTGAATATAATTATCAGTTTTCCTTCTGATAAACTGTTGCATATCCACCCAAAAATTCTTAGTGTATATACAATAACAAAATAAATAAAAAAATTAAAAATTATATAATTTATAATAACTACATAAAAGAAATACGTATAAATTATATATATTAACATGCAAATAATAACATAAGCTCAATCAGAAAGAATAAAGTGTTAGAAAAGTGTTATTATTTTTATTAGATTTTAAGAGATAATATGGAATATTTCAATTAGAAAGACATCAAATCTGGGCAAAGTGTCCAGACATATGTTCTTCTAAAAAAGTATTTGCAATACAAAACAAAAACATTAACAACATGTTCAACAGCATGGTTACTACTTGAAAAATATAGAAGAAATATACCTTTTAATGAACTTACGGAGACAAATAAAAATGTTATTCACCCAAAAGGATTTAAAATATTTACACTCATAAAATAAATTATGCTTTCTTCCTCCATCTTACAAAATACTCTTAAATTTGATATAGATATATATTACTACAATTTTTGTCCTTTTTTTTTTACAATCAACCTCTACTTTCACTGTAACATTCTTCTTCTTCTTTTGACGATTCACATTATTCATGCATATCGCCACATACAGGGCAGGGAGGAGAATTTACAGGAAAAAAAGGACTTAAATATGTATCTGTTTCTCACCCGCACCCATTATATCGCTTCTCAAGAGATGCATTAATCCATTATGGATTACATTTATGCTGCCTTTATGCACTTGTTGGAGCTTCACAATTTTGGTACCCATTCACTTGCATTGTGTGGACATACAGAGCTGAAATATTCTGCTAAAAATCTTTTATTTGTGAAGAAAGAAAGAAAGTCATACACATCTGGGATAGCATGAAGGTGAGAATCAGAATCAGTTTTATTGCCAAGTATGCTTACACATACAAGGAATTTGTCTTGGTGACAGGAGCTTCCAGTGCACAACAATACAAAACAGCAACAATACAGAGATAATAATAAATAAATAAATAAATATATATATATATATGTATATATATATATATATATATATATATATATATATATATATATATATATATAAAAATTATACATACGTACATACACACAGACACACACCATACATACACACACATACATAGTGCAACTCTAAAACGAATCAGTTATATAAAGTACAAAAATACAGTATGTTATGTACAGTGCAATTTTTTTTTCTTCCTTTGTATGTAATGGCAGAAGAGAATATGTTAGATAATATAAATAGACTAAACTGGCATTGCACAAAAGTATTGCTCAATGTGGCGGCTTTAACTGTTTATGAGATAGATAGCCTGAGGGAAAAACTGTTCCTGTGTCTGACGGTTCTGGTACTTAGAGCTCTGAAGCATCGGCCAGAAGGCAACAGTTCAAAAAGGTAGTGCCGTAGTGGGCTGGTGAGTGGGATCCAGAGTGTTTTTTAAAGCCTTTTTCTTCACTCTGGAAGTGTATAGTTCTTGAAGGGGGGGCAGGGGGCAACCAATTATCCGCTCAGCAGTCCGGACTGTCCTTTGTAGTCTTCTGATGTCTGATTTCGTAGCAGCACCAAACCAGACAGTTATTGAAGTGCAGAGGACAGACTCAATGACTGCTGAGTAGAACTGTATCAACAGCACCTGTGGCAGGTTGAACTTCCTCAGCTGGCGAAGAAAACAATAATGAAAACGTTTTCATTTTTGGGTGAAATATCCCTTTAATATGTAAAGCGAGTGTAGTCTTTAGTTGTTTTCAATAAACTCGACTCCCATAGAAATAATTTAAAAACGCCCCTTAAGCTCCGCTCAAAACCCGCCAGTAGACACATCCCATCAAGGTCATGTAGCCTGCCAGGAACAACTTCAGGCACCTTTCTCCCACCACGTGTTGTGCACTGCCCTCTAGTGTGTTCTGAAGAATGCCCGCATTACAGCAAGGGTTCTAGAATAGTTCACCAAAATGAAATTTATAAGGGACTGGCAGTCTCAGTCACCATAATAAACAATGCTATATTAACACCATATTAAACAAGATTCAATTGAAGTAAAGGGTGACTGAGGAAAAGGTGACATGAGAGAAAGTACACCAAAAAAATTACAACAAAGTGCCACCAATGCAAAACGTGCTAAAATAAATGATGGAATTATACTTTAAAAGTATCTGAATGACACTTTAAAAACCAATCAATCAATCAATCAATCAATCAATCAATCAATCAAACAAACAAACAAACCAAACCTTTAAGAAACAATATGATAAAGACATGGAAACCTCTAATCCTAACATGTCACACCTGAAAGTAATTCAAACATGTACAGTTCAGACCTTTGTTAAAAATTACTGTATCTAGAGAAGCATTACATTTGTGTTTTAAAAGCTTTTAAAGTATATTTTAATGCTTATTAAGCAGGGATACTATACATTATTTTAACACTGTAAAAATGACACATATCAGCTTTAAAGCTCATACAACAAATACCTTTTTTTAAATTTTGTCTCAACCCCTTGTTGATTTACAAACCAAGATATTTAAATAACATAAGATTTTCAGCATTTCTTCTTCTCTATTCTGTTCTACTCTATATCTATATCAAGTTTACATCCAACCTGACCGAGCTTGAGATGATCTGCAGAGAAGAATGGCAGAAAATCCCCAAATCCAGGTGTGCAAAGCTTGTCGCATCATACCCAAAAAGACTTTAGGCTGTAATCGCTGCCAAAGGTTCTTTAACTAAGTACTGAGTTAAGGGTCTGAATACTTATGCCAATGTGATATTTAAGATTTTTCTTTTGAATAAATTTGCAAAATCATAAAAAATCTGGTGATTTAATAATACATTTTTAAGGATTTTAGCATAAGGTGTCACGGGACGTAAGCAGGAAGGAGGACCCAAACACAAGAATTAGTAAAACAAATGATTTTATTAAGCAAAAGAAAAACAAACAGGCAAACACAACTCTCACAGGGTAGAGAAAACAAACTAGAATGAAAATAATAACAAGAGCTGACCAGGAACAGGCACAAGACTGGAAAAGGAACAGACAAACTGAAAAACAAAATGAATCGACAAACACAAGAGGAAGAAGGCACAATATACAGATAAAGACACATGAGGGACAGGTGCAGACAATCAACATGACAAGGACTAAACGAGGAGGTGTGGCAAGAGAAAACAAGCAGACTGGGTCAGAAGAGTGCACATGTGGTCCCCCAATGGACGCCACCTGGCGTCCAAACTAGACAGGCCTGAGGTACAAATGACAGACCAGGGAGGGTGGGGGAGACCAGGGGGATGGTCTGGGCCAGACTGTAGGTGGACCAGAAGGTCATGGCAGAGCCAGATAAGGTCCGGAGGGCTAGCTGGACCGGGAGACCAGGTTGGAGCCAGAGAAGGACCTGGAGGGTTGAGCCACAGAATGGTAGCTGGTGTTCGATGAGAGCTGGTTAATGGGCTGCGTAACAGACTGGTAGCTGGTGTCTGATAGGTGCTGGACACTGGACTGAGCAAAAGACTGGTCGACATGGCTGGGGACTGGACAGAATAGTGGACAGTCACAGGGGACTGAAAAGGCCCATCGAAGGTCATTGGGGGCTGGATAGGATCGTCGGCTCAGGGAACTGGACAGACTTGTCGACAGCCAATGGGAATGGGACGGACTCAATGAATACAGGGAACTGGAAAGGCTCGTCGATGTACACAGGGAAAAGGACAGGATCATCAATGGCCTCAGGGAACTGGACAGACTTGATGACCATGTGGAACTGGACTGGCTTTGCGGTGACCCCTGTGGTCGGGAGCGCTGGCAGTGACTGGGTAATGGCCTCCTTGGCTGGGAATGCTGGCAGCGACTGGGAAACGGCCTCCATGTTTGTGAGTGCTGGCAGCGACTGGGACTTGGGTGCCTTACTTGGCTTCCTTCTCCTCCTTCCTCGGACTGTCGGAAGCACTGCAGTGGTAATGACCACCACCTCCTGGTGGTCATCAGTGGGAATGGTGCCGCTTCTTGGCGGTTGGCAGTGGGAATGGCCATCGCCTCCTGCCGGGAAGCCACAGACTCAGGTGTGGAGCTCCATCTCTTCCTCCTCCGATGAGTAATGGGAAGAGGGACTGCAGCACCCACTGTCGGTGAGGGGGCTTCACTGTCCTCGGGCTGGGATGAAGAGAGCCTTCCGAGACACAGAATGACACAGAATGAGATAAAATAATCCCACTTTAAAGCCAATTTTATGTTCTTGGTTAGACTCCTCTCTTCACCCCCAACAGGAAAACAAGACTTGATGTTCTCAGCCACACTCCAAAAAACGTTGGGTTATTTATTTTACCCAATAGCTGGGTTAAACATATTGGGTCGTTCTGTTGGGTTATTCCTAATGTTTATTGGGTTGTTTCTATAATAACTCACCCAGTTGGGTTAAAACTGGTCTTGCGAGGACATTTTAAATTTCAACGGTCGACCAGTGCCACTGCCAACTGAAGATACAGAGGTTAAGTTAATAATATCACGTTATATGAACGCTTTTCGTTTTCTTTATCAACATACAATAATAGCTGATTAATTAAATAATTTCCCCTTAATTTTGGGTCTGCTGTATTGCTGCTCACTTGGCTACCAACAAAACACTTGCTTTATAGCTAGCCTATTTTAAACTGTGGCGTATAAACTATTAATTGGGATGCTCCCCCTCACTTTCTGTGTTCGCTGGACACATTTTTTTTTGGAAATCATACATAATATTTCATATATTTGGACGACAAGCAAAGAAATTGTAAGACTCCTCGGCTTTTCATTATCCGGTGTTGCAGACACGGCAGGTTTTCATCAACTGAAAGAAAAGTATATTGTCATTTTTAGAGTAGGCCTATAACATTAAAATACTTCAAAGCTGAAATATTAAAATTTTATCTAGAAGTTATATCTGCAAGGCACTAAATTATATAATACACAATTTGGACTCAACAAGATATTACACCAGGGATGGAATGCCATGTCAAAAAGCGAATAGAAACAAATGAAACAGATTGTAGGCTGTCATCCGCACAGTCTGACCGAAGCAAAGCGCACGCATTTACTCGTGTGATTAATTGAGAGATAAGTGTTGCTGGCTCGTGATGTGCGAATGGCTTGCACGTGCAGCGCGAGTCTCATCACACTTTAATACTGTTTAGCTTCCCATTCAGTTGATGAAAACACGCTCATGAGGAAGGATTACATCAAGATTTAGATTGGAATGCTGGTGCGGAATTTATATAAATATAATCTACTCCTCTCGCCGTTGCTGGCTTGCCAATGCTGGAACGTGTGCCATAGGTTGCCGACACCTGTATTACACAATAGCCAGCATCTACATGACATTGGGTGATAGCCTAATCAGAAGCCACTTTTCAGGTAGTTCTGCACCCCTGAACTCACGACGGTTATCACTTTTTGCACGCTGTGAAATTTATCACTTTTATTGTGGCTTTTGATGGTGTTCTTTTACCATTGCAGGAAGGGTCCTGGCTCGTTTTGTGATCGCCTCGTTAATGAAGCCCATTGCTTGAAATTGAAATTACAAAGTTGTTAAAAAGTTGTAAAGTTGTTAATTCACTTTATATGAACTATATATATTTTTTTAAATAGGATGTGATGGATTCATATGTGAGCGAAACACTTCAGAAGTGGAACCTTGAAACATTAATTTCTAAAAAAAAAAAAAGCTCCAGGCCATGTCACCGCCATGCCTCAGCCTGCTCCATGCCGAGTCACAGCCGAACCGCAGTCTGCGCCCCCCCCGAATCTGTCATGTTTATGTTCATGTGTTGGGGCGTTGGGAACCGCCCCTTAGAGGGGATATGTCATGCTTATTCTGTTGGTTTCTGTTTTTCGTGTCTTTTATTTTGACAAGTTAGTCCTGTTCATGTCTTCAGGACCATCATTTTTAAATTTGTTCACTTCCTTGTCGAGTCATGTGATTATATTTTTCCTGCCATGTTTCATGTGTTTTTTTTCTCATTGGTTCCTTTGTTTATTAGTCTTGTTATTGGTTCATGTTTCATTGTCTTGTTATATTGTTTTCAGGATTGTATTTTCGTTGGTGGTCTTGTTAACTAGTTACCCATGTCAGTGTATTTTGGCCCTCATGTTTGCCATTGTCCTTTGTGGAGTATTGTTAATGTAACTTTGTTGGAGTGTGTGGTTGTTTTTTTTTTTTTTTTTTTTTTTTTTTTTAAGTCAAGCCAAGTCAAGATTTAGTCAAGTCTAGTTTAGTCATGTTTCTTGTTAGGGTTTTTGGATCACACTTTTATTAATAATCTGCACTTGGGTTCATCACTCCATCTTCTTCATCCTTGACAGCAACATTACACCATTGCCTACTTATTTATTTGTGGTGGTTCTTGTAAATTGAAACATGATTGTAAGTAACTTAATGATAAAAATGAAGTAAATGATAACACAATTGCAACCATTTACTTAATTAATGAAAATGTTTGCAACTGTTAATTTAATGGAAATAAAGCATTTTCAAGATATTTGTAACTTGTGCATTATTATTTATATACACAGCAATAATAATAATAATAATGTCAACAATAATAATAGTACCAATAATACTAGGATGGTTAAAGCAACATTTTGCCCCCCCAAAATAAAACCCAACAAATTAGTTATTTTATAACCCAATTTATTGGGGAAAACTTGCTACCCAATGCATTGGGTTAAAATAACCCAACAATGGGTCAGTGCTATATCAACCTACAATTGGGCTATGTGTTGGGTCATTTTTAACCCAACTGATTTTAGTGAGCAGGCCTGCCACAAAGAGATTAATGAGGCATTTCTAAATACGTTCTGAATGCGCTGTACACACACGTGTGTTGTGTGCTCTCTTGTGCCTCTTTGTCTTTTCATGCACACTCTTTGAGGAATATTTCAATATCTATTTATCAAATTATGTTGCGTTTGGGCTCATTTGAATCGGGATAGTCTGCTGTAAATTATGATACATCAATGTCTACTGTACATTATATGTACGTTTCAGTAAGTAATAAGGAATAACATAACAAAAGACACTCCTGTTTATTATATTTATGTGCGTCATAATATTTTTTTTTTATAATAATCAAATTGGTTGGATCAGCTATATGCATTGTAAAATCCAGATTATACGCATCTTTCACAAAGATGAATCTGCCCCAATTCCAGCCTTGCTGGATGACACCACGGAGACTCTGCATGTGGAGCCACATGCTACCCTCCGCGATCAACGCACAACTTACCACGCACCCCATTAAGAGGGAGAACCACTAATTGTGACCATGAGGAGGTTACCCCATGTGACTTTACCCTCCCTAGCAACCAGGCCAATTTGGTTGCTCAGGAGACCTTGCTGAAGTCACTCAGCACAGATTCGAACTTGTGACTACAGGGGTGTTAGTCAGCGTCAATACTCGATGAGCTACCCAGGTGCCGAGGATAGGTTTTTCAAGCAGGACAATGCTCCATGCCACACATTCAGGATCAAGACCCTGTCATGGCCAGCCCAATCTCCAGACCTGAACCCCATTGAAAACCTCTGGAATGTGATCAAGAGGAAGAAAGATGGCCACAAGCATCAAACACAGCCGAGCTGCTTGAATTTTTGTCACCCAACAGCAATGTGAAAGACTGGTGGACAGCACTGCCAAAACACATGAAAGCTGTGACTGAAAACCATGGTTATTCCACCAAATATTGACTTCTGATCAATTTCTAAGTTAAGTTCCTAAGTATTGTGTTGTTTAAAAATGAATATGAACTTGTTTTCTTTGCATTATTTGAGGTCTGAAAACACTTTTTTTTGTGATTTTGACCAGTTGTCATTTTCTGCAAATAAATGTTCTAAATGACAATATTTATATTTGGAATTTGGGAGAAATGTTGTCAGTACTTTATAGAATAAAACAAAATGTTCCTTTTACTCAAAAACATACCTATAGATAGTAAATCCAGAAAAACTGGTAATTTTGTAGTGGTCTCTTAATTTTTTCCAAAGCTGTATGTCTTTTCAATCGATGCAAACACATGAGAAACAGATCCTTTTTACAGCAAATCTCCACTTTCACTTTCAGAATGTGAAAGTAAAAGTGAAAGTGGAGATTGATAGTAAAAAAGGACACTGTAAATATTGATCTGTTTCTCACACCTATCATATTGCTTGAAAGACAAAGATTTTACCACTGGAGTCATATGCATTACTTTTATGCTGCCTTTATGTGATTTCTGGAGCTTGAAATGTCAGGTCACCATTCACTTCCATTGTATGGTCCATACAACCCTTAACAACCCCTAACCCTTACAGAGCTTCTGTTCTTATAAAAATCTTTGTTTGTGTTTTGCAGAAGTCATACACATCTGAGACATGAGGGTGAGTAAATTATTTGTAATTTTTGGGTGAATTATCCCTTGAAATCTCAAATATAATATATAACATAATAACAACACTATAGTACTGTATATAAAGGACAGATTAGAAAGAGATAAAAAAAAGCATATTTATTTTAAAATATAGGCTATGCTTGATTTGATGCATGATTTGATGATGTTTTTTTATGTAGACCACAACCACAAATGAAAAAACATAAATTTACATTTGACATTGGCAAGGCTTGTTTTGAAAATACATAAAATTACTTCTTTTCAAAACCTGTCATTTTTGGCTATAGAAGCAGATCCATTATGAAGTCACAATAAAAGTATAAAGTGTCCCCCAAAAGTATATATTATAAATGCATAAATATTTTTGTATTATATAAAAACATCAAACCAGATGTTAAAAACATTTTAAACAAAACAGAAGGACCATTTGTTTTGTGATGTCACTTGGTTTGATATTTTCTATCCAATGCAATTAAATGCATACACTTTTAATGTGTTACATTTTTGGGCCACTGTATGTATTTCTTGCTGAATGTATTTCACAAATTTTTGTTTTATATTGTGGTAATTTGAAATTCTGGGATGTACTTTGTTTGTAGATGCCATCCCTTCCAAATTACACTGTTAAAAATGACTACAAAGGACCACAGTCCACAAAACAATTAGTAGTTAAGGTTGGAAATTGAAAAACATGCAATCCGACAGTCCATTCATCTGTATATTTTCATTTTGTAATTAACTTAGCTTTGTCCCTTGCATTGTTCATGGCTTCCAACACATAATTAGTCCTGTCTCCCCATGATTATTGTTTACATGCCCCAGATGTCAGCATTTGTCCTGATTTAAATCTATAGTGGTGAACAGCTAAATTAGACATTGTAATAATTACAGCCATTTGGACCATTCAGACTATTTTCACAGAACAAATATGAAAACCAATAGAAAATATAGCCGCAAGCGCCAGTCATCAGGGGCCGAGCAAACATGGATCTTATTCACAGTATTATCATTTTTGATTTTCGACAAGATGAAAATGAGAGTGTGAGGGACATAGTTACCGTTTCTTCAATGGGTTGTACTGTTGTTTAAAGTATTTTGTATAATTATGCAGACAAAAGATTGAAAAAATTATTTTAAAAAACCAGTAGACAAGAAACTTCACAAAACACAAGTTGTGAATGAATATTAAATGTGACCTAAAACCTTTAAATGGCTTCATACATCGCATGCGGTCTATATCTGATCCGAATATACCTCTACTGTGAATAAGATCTATGGCTAATGCAGGCAATTAGGTCATCAGAATGTTGCGCTTTCGACTGTTGCAATGCATCTGGCAGATGAGATGAATATAGCAGACTTATATAAGTTTCTGATTCACAATGACTTGCTGTGGCTAATGTTATATCTGTTATCATTGCACACATTGGCACAATTCACACAACAGAGTAATGGAACTCTCATGATTACCTGTCTCGTGTCTCCCTCTAGTGGACACAATTGGTACTACACCCTGAACTGACCACCAGTGTTGACTTACCTGATCATTTTAAAGTGATGCAGAAAACAGATTTTGGTGAAAATTGTCACAAGTCATCAGACTTTTCTGGTGAGCATGACAAAAATGAAAATAAATTGGACAGAATATATCCAGTGGATGCCAAGAACACATTCGTTTTGGTGTCAAATTTCAACTGCTTTTATCACTGTTCAGAAATAGTATTTTCTTAAGATATAGTGACTCCTAACATCATAAATTGACACAATTTAACACATGATGGTAAATTGATAACTGGGCCTTAACTCAAACCCTAACTGCCTTAATCAAAGACAAAGACATTTTTTTTTTCACATGGGCACACCCAAGCATCAAAAATTGAACAAAATTTTCATGCATTGAGTAGATATTGATCAATGAATTAAATTGTGTTCTAAAATCTTGAGTTGACGTATCAAAATTCTTTTGATACATTTTTGCCAGAAGGGTCCGTGTATGATGTACACCAATTTTCAAGCGAATCGGACAAACAGCCTAGGAGGAGTTTGAAAACGAATATTTTTTTTTAGAAAAATCTAAATAGCATATACATGAAATATACATTTTGTAGGGCTTGACTAAAGGATTCAGAGGAAATCATTTTGTTTCTAGCCCATACTGTTGAGGAGATATGATTGAAAACATAAATATAATATAAATATAAAACATATGTTTATGACGGACTGTTTATTGTCGCCGGAGATTTTAACCATGCGAATCTCAAGACAGTGCTCCCTAAATTCCATCAGTATGTGGACTTTGCAATGAGAGGTGCGAACACACTTGATCTTGTTTACACAAACATCCCAGGCGCATACCGGGTGGAGCCCCACCCCCACCTCGGCTACTCATCTACTAATTCCAGCATACAGACCGCTCGTCAGACGCACAAAACTGCTTCAGAAGCAGGTGAAAATCTGGCCAGCAGGAGCCATCTCTGCTCTTCAGGACTGTTTTGAGTGTACAGACTGGCACATGTTCAGGGAGGCTGCAACATATGGCGACTCTACCAACTTGGAGGAATACACAGCATCAGTGACCAGCTACATCAGCAAGTGCATTTATGAAGTCACCTTCTCCAAGACCATCACCAAACGCTCCAACCAGAAGCTGTGGATGAGCAGGCGACAAGGCAGCCCTATGAACAGCGAGGGCCAAACTGTCCTGGGCCATCAGAGAGGCAAAGCGCGCACGCGCCCAGAGAATCCACAGTCACTTCCAGGACAGCGGTGACACGCGGCACATGTGGCAGGGCATCCAAGGCCATCACCAACTACAGGACAACATCAGTTGCCTGTGACAAAGATGCCTCCCTTCCAGATGCGCTGAACGACTTCTACGCTCGGTTTGAAGTGCAGAACGACGTGGTGGCGAGGAAGACCACCCCTCCTCCCAACGACCAGGTCTTACCACGGCTGATATGAGGAAAACTCTATGTAGAGTCAACCCACGGAAGGCTGCTGGACCAGACATCATTCCTGGCAGAGTGCTCAGAGGATGCAGACCATCTGGAAGATGTTCTTACCGACATCTTCAACATCTCTCTGAGCAGCGCCGTCATTCCAACGTGCTTCAAGGCCACCACCATGGTCCCCATGCCAAAGAAGTCTTCAGTGTCCTGCAACCTGTCTCTGAATGTGGACAAAACAAAAGAGATGGTTGTTGACTTTAGGAGAGCAAAGAGTGACCGCTCTCCGCTGAACATCGACAGCTCCTCTGTGGAGATCGTCAAGAGCACCAAATTCCTTGGTGTTCAGCTGGCGGAGAACCTCACCTGGTCCCTCAACACCAGCTCTATTGCAAGCCCAGCAGTGTCTCTACTTTCTTTGAAGGCTGAGGAAAGCACATCTCCCACCCCCCATCCTCACTACATTCTATAGAGGGACTACTGAGAGCATCCTGAGCAGCTGCATCACTGCCTGGTTTGGGACTTGCAACGTTTTGGACCGCAAGGCCCTGTAGAGGATAGTGAGGACAGCTGAGAAGATCACTGATGTCTCTCTTCCCTCCATCAAAGACATTTTCAAAAAAACTGCATCCGCAAAGTAACCAACATTGTGGACGACCCCACACACCCCTCACACAAACTCTTCACCCTCCTGCCGTCTGGCAAGAGGTACCAAAGCATTCGGGCACTCACGGCCAGACTGTGTAACAGCTTCTCCCCCAAAGCCATCAGACTCCTCAGTACTCAGAGACTGGACTGACACACACACACACACACACACACACACGTGTCTTGAGTTGCACTTTAATTATTGTCATAATAATGTGCATAGAACACTATCTCATAGTATGTTATGTTAACATTTGGTATTTTTAGAAACTGTCATCTTTTTGCACTACTGTGTACTGGTCGGCGCTGCACTCACTCACTGTGCCTATTGTCCTGTTAATTTTTTGTCATTTATAGTACTGTCCCGTACTTTTTGCACACGTTTGTGCGTGCACTTTATATAGGTATTTTTATTTAGTCTGTGTAGTCTCATGTGGTTTTGTGTTTGTCCTATGTTGTTTTATGTAGCACCATGGTCCTGGAGGAACATTGTCTCGTTTCGCTGTGTACTGTACTAACTGTATATGGTTGAACGACAATAAAAACCACTTGACTTGACTTGAAAGCTGGTTAGGGGGGTGGGGTACAAATACATTAGGATTCCAGCACCCTAATAAAGTGGCCACGCCCACTACATATGTTTTGGCTTAATGTTTCACAATGGGTAAAAAATTCCTTTGATAGCTTTTCATATTGGGACTCTGCTGAATCTTTCTGCACTGGTTTGGTTCCGATCAGGCAAACAACCTAGGACAACCTTTTTTCCCTCAAACAATCCAAAATAGTGGGAAAATGAAAGTGCGGAGCAAACATTTTATGGTATTCCAGAAGATTTGCCATGACTCAGGGAATCACAGGCCCAAAATGTTAATATGTTGTTTTGTTCACTGAAGCGCAAGGCAGCCAAATTACTACCATTCTCCAAAGTTTCAAGTCTCTAGTCCTTACGATTTGGGTTTTTTTGGTCAATGGTGGCCATGTTTTTCAAGATAAATTTCAAGTTGACCGGAACAACGGTTCAATAGTTAGAGCCATTTTTAAATTGTGAATTATTATAGTGCCACCAAGAGCTAGAGATGAGATAATATCTCATTCCGTTCATGAGTTATAACCATTTTAGTAAAAGTGACCATGTCCACTATGTATGTTTTGGCATACCTTTGCTTTTTTGATAACTTTTCATATTGGGACTCTTTCGTATTGGGAATCATTCGGCACTGGTTTGGTTCCGATTGGGTGAACGCAAGGAATCACAGGGAAAACAAATTTTGTTTCTAGGCCTTACGGTTTAAGAATTATGACCAAAAAAGTATTTTTTTATTTTATTTTGTTCACTGTATCCCCCCCCCCCCCCCCCCTTTGTTTGATTGGGGTGAGTATATGCGTATGGCTAGCCATACTACCAGAGTACTACCATTCCCCAAAGTTTCAAGTCTCTTGGCCTTACGGTTTGATCTGCACATCAGTTTTAGGGCAGAATAATAATAATAATAATAATCCTTACCATTTCAATACGGGTTCAGAGCTTCATGCTTGAATCCCTAATAATAATAATAATAATAAGAAGAAGAAGAAGAAGAAGAAGAAGAAGAAAATCCTAACAAATACAATAGGGTTCCAGCACCTTCGGTGCTTAGCCCCCAAAAAGCTGTCAGAAGGATAACAAAAACCTAAAATGTGAATACTGGGAGGGAGCTTTATACTTTCAAATTTGCAATCATAACAGAATGCTCAGAATGGAATATGTACGTACTCTTAGTAGTGGCATCCAGTTACTATCTCAGAAAGAGTTATTTCGAATTTTTGGAGAGGTACTACATGCTATGGTCAAGTATTCCATGCATTGAGCTCCCATTGTACAGTATACTGCAGAAACTTTTGGCAATTGTAAAAGGTCTTCCAGGTATTGCATGTATACAGCAAATATAGTATATATAGTATGATATTATGGTTCATTGCACCCTCAATGTTCATTTCAATGAATAAAACTTGTAAAAATAAACATTTACCCTGTAGTTTCATTCAGGAAGTTATAAAGTATAAAAGTCAAAATATCCCAAATATAAAACCAAAGAAGTTCAAATCTCATACATCAAATATATCATAGACTCACTCCACAAAATGGACAACATGGAGATATACTTAAAGTACATCAAAACCCATATTTTATTTTATGTATAGCAATACAATTTACATATTAAATAACACTATAATAGAATGCTTTGATATAGCTTTAAACAAAACAAAAAAACAAACAAACAAAAAGCGACTTTTTACTTTCGCTTTGTTATTTCAGATTACAAAAAGAGGATGTGATGGTGACACCCACCTGCTTTGCATGGGATAAACTTATTCTTTGACTAACAATAGCTAATCTATTGCACTTCTGGACAAAGAAATTAATTTTGCTTATATTAAAATAAAAAATAAAAATACCAAAATCACTGCCTTAGATTATGACTGACGTGAGTGTGTTTGGAATGGGATGCCAGCCATCTGCTGAACGAATCGGGGACATTTTGCAGTAAGCATACTCAGTGTGAGAATTAAACTAACAAAAGAAAGTAAAACCAAAATATTATAAGAAAATATAAAGTTTGTGGCTATATATCAGGATAAAAAGCTTTCAAAGGGGTTAATGAAGCAACAGAATATATGTACATTTCCTTACATGATAACGCAAACATTTTTGCAGACGCAACCCACAAGTATAGTGTTACTGCAAGGTCAAAAAAAGGGAAAAAAATGGACACCACAGGACACAACTGTTAGAAAAGATTTTAAAATGCAACTCGTCACCTCCAATTACCTTACGTGATATACTAGCAATGTCAGAATATTACCCCAAATGTTGGAGAGATGTGACTTAATTTTTAGCCTCCTACTTAGGAGAAACATGACATGAACTGAATAAACACCTTCTATGTGCATCCTCACCATCTTAACAGCATGACATCTTCACCCTAAAACATTAAAAAAAAAATATAAAAATTTCAACAGCTTTCTTTTTTCACATCAAAAGGTTAGCATTTTTATACATTCTCAATAACTTTACTTTAATTGCATTATCAAAAACAAATAAGAATGAGCTTTCAACCAAGCAAAATTTTAGTGGAGAAACAAAACAAAGATCAAAACAAAACAAAGTAAATAAAAAAAAAAAAAACAAAGTAAAGCAAAGCAAAACAAAAAGTAAATCAAAGCAAAACAAAACAAAGTAAATCAAAGCAAAACAAAACAAAGCAAAGCAAAACAAAACAAAGTAAATCAAAGCAAAACAAAACAAAGTAAATCAAAGCAAAACAAAACAAAGCAAAGCAAAACAAAACAAAGCAAAGCAAAACAAAAAGTAAATCAAAGCAAAACAAAGTAAAGCAAAGCAAAGCAAAACAAAGTAAATTAAAGCAAAACAAAACATTATTTTGCACGTGGCTTCATCATTTTCAACAGTGTCATTATGTCATGTTGTTTCTCCAGACACTACCAAAACATTCTTTTTAAAACTACTTTATCCAATATTAAAAATAAAGACTTGCCGACAGATTTGATGATTGAAGTGAATGACAATTGTAGTCTTTGGTAAAAATTAATGAATCATGGGTCCCCATTTGCTTTCTGTTAGCAAGGCCATTGTGTAATATGGCACGAGAGAACCATTTATGATGTTACTATAACTGTTTTCCTAGCGGTATTTGAGGACACACTTGACTTAATTATGCTTAATATGTTATGTTTAGTGAAGAAATATTTGGACTGAGTCATGTGGATAAGTTTTTTCAGTAAAACCAATAAAAACCACACACACGTACACACACCTGCAGAGGTTAAATGAGACTGTACAGAAGGCATCGAGAGACTCGCATACATTATTCTTGAAGTTATAGGACGGCTTATGAGAGTGAACTATTAAAACAATTAGAACAAAACAGAGCAGTATAAAATTACAAAATGATGTGTGAAGAAATTAATTCCTACATTATGAGTCAATAGGCAATGCTTCAAATAATGTCATTACCCATTCAGATGCACTCAAGTGACACAAGTAGCAGCTTGCAGCATAAAGCAATGGAGAAATCAAACCAGCAGGGGGTGCTAGAGAGGTCATGGTCTCTGCACCGCCTTCAAAGAAGCAGGTCCTTTAACTGAGTGTCATCGGAAACTGTGATGGCTGCTCATCGAGACAGTTAACAGTTACAAAAGCACAAGGTATCATGATATACGATATATTCATATATATTAAAAGTGGAATATGAATTATACAAAAGTTCACAGTAGCTGTTTTAATACCACCTTTCGAAAGTAAAATAGGTTTTAACTACAAGCATAATGAGCAAAGAGATATATTATTTGGGGAGTGTAAAATTAACAAAGCAAACAAACAAAGCAAAACAGATGTAAGAAACATTGCTCAAATTTGACGTTTTTCGGTGGGTCTTTGTTGAGCAATGCAAGTTGTACATGGGTTTAATCTCTTCTTTCAGCTTTTGAGGTGAGTGTGGATGATACTTTTTGTTTGCAGTGATTATTTTGAAAGCCTCGGAGAGCAGCTTTATTATGGAATGTCAAAATAAGGAGTGTGAAAGTGAGATATAGTGAATTAAAGCGAGACAGAGCGACTGATAGTGACTGAGATGGTGGAATAGGCAGTAACACTGATATTTTCATAGTGCAAACTAGACAGAACTGTGTTTTGTTTGTTTTTTGTTGTGAACTCAAAAACGTCGGTGCAAATGTTCAGTAGGATAACATTAAGACATAAAATGGCGAAAAAATAAATATCAAAAACTTTTTATCAGTGTAAAAAAGTAATCAGGTTATTCTTTTAACCAAGTGTTCTGGCAAAAAAGGCCTCAGAAAAAGTCTGTCTTAGTCCTTGAAGTTTTACAAAGTTAGATTAAGTGCCTCTCCGCGCCTCTTCGGGGGCTTCAGACGAGGGACTCCATGCTTTCCGCGGGGTCCGATTCTTCAGACATGGCCATACTGCCGTTTCTGTCCAGGGACATGGCACTGGATCCATTCTCTTTAGTGCTTATCAGGCTGAGCATAGCTTTGTAAAGGTACTGGTACTGTTCCTAAGAGACAGAACATATACACATGGATGTAAGAATGAGGCACAGAGGAATGTTCTGACAACAATTAAGTTTTTGATTAAGCTAGATTAAACTAGGCTGTTGCTAAGCGTTTACTTAATGCCGCAAGTCAAAAGAGTCTCTGGTTCCAAGATATGGCTCAATGCATGTCCATAGGATTTTTTTTTTTTTTTTTTTTTTTTTTTTACCCGTTTTGTCATCCAACAGACAAAAATGGTTTGTAGCACAAACGGTGTGGAATGAGATAAGTTTAATACTTAAAGGAGTCATGACATACCTTTTTAATTATTTTAATATGTTCCATGAGGTTAACTTATAATAAAAGTAAAGTGTTTTGCACAAAAACCAGTCATACATTTGTTAAACATGACAATTTTCAGCCCTCATTCTGACTCCCTCCCAGAAACGCTTGGTTTAGGTCATACTTCTTTAAGTCTTGACAGCACACGGCCACTGTTATGATTGGCGGTCAACTCTTGACTGACCTGCTTTCTCCAATACAAACTAATAGTATAATATCCAAGTGTTTCCCGCTCTTTCATGGGACAAGGCAGGGGTGCCCTCTGTCACCTCCTCTCTTTGATGTCGCCATTGAACCCCTCGCTATTATGCTAAGAAATACAACAAGTTTAGCTTGAATACATAGGGAGGGACAGCTGCACAAGCTTTCACTTTATGCGGATGATCTCCTCCTAACTGTCAAATCCAAATTCCTCCATTCCAGTTGCTCTTAAGATTATTTCCAATTTTGGGAGAAAAAGAGCCTTCTTTTTCCCTTTAATGAAAGAGCACGGCTAATGTAATTTCAATCTTTTCCATTCTCAGTAAGATTGGATAAATTATCCTATTTAGGCATGCGTGTAAAACAAATGTACAATGATCTATTTACCAGTGACTTTAAATCAGCATTTGATATGTCCAAACAAGACATGGTAAGGTGCTCAACCCCATCTCCTATCGCTGGCTGGCAGAATCAATTCTTATCAGTTCTTATTTCAATCAGTGCTGGTCTTCATTCAAGTGTACTTTGACCTTTACTTGGAACAAAGTCATACCTCATATAAGGAAAGAATATCTGGAGAGACATAATGAGGAGGGAGGATTGGAATTGCCAAATTATATGCACTATTACTGGGCAGCCAACCCTCATAAGATGACATTCTGGATCTCTGACATGTTGGAGGAGAAGGCTCCAATTTATGCACGTATGTAGCAACACACATGCAACCTAGTATTACTACATTCACTAGTATGTGCCCCAATACCCCAAAGTAAACGTTACTTTACAAATAATCCGGTCATCCATGGCTAACCAAGGATATGGTTGCAGTTCAGAATTCACTTTAATAGTACACAAGCCCTTCCCACAGCACCCATCTTGTGGAACCCAATGTTCCCCCCCTTCCCTTATAGATTTGGCATTTCAATTATGGTATAGAAAGGGGGTTAAATGTGTAAAGAACCTCTTCAAAGATGGCGTCTTAATTTCATTTAAGCAGATAAGGACAGATTTTGATATTCCTCAGTCCAATTTCTTTAGGTATTTACAGGTTCATAGATTCATCAAAGCATATCTCTCCATCTCTGAACCTACCATAGGGTGGCTGGATTGATGAGGTGTTGAATATGGAGGGGTATGGTGTTCACCTTTTACGAGATCATTCGTCTGCTTGCCCATCTCTTGGACACATAAGGAAGCAGTAGGAGGAGGAATTGGAAATAGTAATTTCAGACGCAGACTGGCAGTGGGAAATTGAACTGGTACTCTCATCTTCAATATGCATCAGACACGGGGTGTTGCAATTCAAGGTGCTACATAGACTCCATCTGTCCAGGAGCAGGTTGGCTAAAATGTATCCGGGGTCAGGCTCAACTTGACCCAGATGTAACTTAGAGCCTGCCGACCTTAGTCGTTTGTTTTGGGAATGGCCCAGACTTACAAAATTCTGGACAGAGGTATTCTGATCTTTCAAATTTTTCTGCAACAGGGATGCCGCCCCCAGCCCTCTGACTTCCATCTCTGGTGTAGTGCCGGAAGAGACGCAGCTACGGGCGAATAAGGAGGAGGCTATTAGCCTTCTCCACATTACTGGCTAGAAGAGTGATTCTTCTCAACTGGAAGAAGGCAGCACCACCGTCCCAAGAACGCTGGGTGACAGAGGTGATGCTTGAAATATGTCATCTGAGGCCCCTCTCAAAAGTTCTATAAGGTCTGACAACCGTTCTTATTTTATTTTGAACACACATTCCCCTCTGCTAGTACAGCCAATCATGATTCCTAACCCTTTTTTTTAAGTCTGTGTCAGAACCCCCCCCCCCCATTGAAAGTATCCAATAACAGGGCAGTTACTTAGATAAAATGAGTAGTATTCAGCAGGCTATGTGATGCTAACATGGCTGTCCCCATGAGGCACCCATGCTCCTTGTAGAATAAAAGAGCATTTCTAAGGTTACTGATATGACTGAACTCTTTATTTAACATGAGTGGTTGTGATTTTATTCGTATACTTTAAAAATACTAATAATTACTTAAGAAGTAAAACTTTTTAAATGAGGAAAAAAATCAATGAGTGAACCTTTAACAAACATCACTAACTGTGCATACTGTTCTAAAATATATATAAATAAGTATTTATATAGCTAATAAAATTCACCTTTGATGTCTCCATTTGTTTAGCTGAGTGCAAAACACTGCAGTCATTTTGAAAATCATCATTCCAGAAGTTTTGATTAGCAAGAACATCAAATCACCTGCTTAATATATATTTTTTTTTACATCATGTGATGTCTGGCCACACAAACAATCGGGAGATACATTTTAACGTCCTAAAAATAAGATGAATTGGTGAAAAGCAGGGAAAAATGTGCTCCTCTCAATGACTGAGATATGATCTAATTCTTTATTATAAAGGGTATAAACCTGATACTCTATATAAACACTCACAATGTCGGTAAAGACTCCAGGTCTCATGAGGTTGATCATCTTGGCCACCTGGTAGACACCCACGGCTCCTTCACTCTCCAGTTGCTGTGATAGTGTGGTGAGAGCACACAGCATCCCAGCAGACACTGCTCCAAACCTGTAAACATGGACACACAAACGATTACTTAATACAGTGAGATAAAGTTAAGACTATTTGCACAATTTTGGATGTCTAAAACCTAGTCTTAAACCCTAAACATTTAGGAATAATTCACACAAAAACTAAAATTCTGTCATCATTTACTCACTCTTATGATGTTCCAAAATCACTAAACCACTCTTCCTTCTGTGGAACACAAAAGGAATCAGCCACAACATTAAAACCACCTGCCTAATATCGTGTAGGTCCACCTCGTGCCTCAAAAACAGCTCTGACCCGTTGAGGCATGGACTCCATAATACCTCTGAAGCTGCCCTGTGGTATCTCGCACCAAGACGTTAGCAGCAGATTTGACCATTGTAACACCTTTCTAACAAAGCCAGCATAAAGTTTTCCAGCAATTTGTGCTACAGTAGCTCTTCTTCGGGATTGGACCAGACGGGCTACCCTTCGCTCCCCACGTGCACCATTGAGACTTGGGCACCCATGACCCTGTCGCCAGTTCCCCGGTTGTCCTTCCTTGGACCACTTTTGGTAGGTACTTACCACTGCATACTGGGAACACCCCACAAGACCTGCCATTTTGGATATGCTCTGACCCAGTCTAGCCATCACAATTTGGCCCTCGCTCTGATCCTTACACTTGCCCATTGTTCCTGCATCCAACAAATGAAATTCAAGAACTGACTGTTCACTTGCTGCCATCCCTTGACAGGTGCCATTGTAACGATATAATCAATGTTATTCACTTCACCTGTCAGTGTTTTTTTTGTTGTTGTTATTAACATTTTGATTGATTCTATCCACACAAAACAATAAACATAAAATACGGAATCAGTTATATAAATTAAACCCCTCCCCCCGAACACCCAGTGGTCTCTTACAATTATAAAAAAAATAAAAATTGTAACAAACTAAAAAATGTTAATATATACTTTCAAAAAACAAGTGTGTACATACACAGCAAACAAAAAATTAAAAATCCCTCTCCACTGCCCCTCCCCGAAAATCCTCCAAAAAAATCTAAATATCCACCCCACATCCTATTAAACAAATCCCACTTTCCCAACCTTCTGTGAATCGCGTCCTCGAATGCCGCAACCTTACCCATCTCCCCGCACCATTCCCCAAACGAGGGTATCCCTGCCATCTTCCACCCCGTGAGAATTATTCGCCTGCTACCATAACTCCAGCCAGGACCCAACCCCTCACACAGCTATCCCCAAAATAAATGACCTCCCCATCACCCAAAATGCAGAGTCTGGGGAAAAATGAAAATTGTGTGTCCAACACATTACACATAAATTCTTGAATTTTCAACCAAAAGTCCTGTACATCCCCAAAAAATATGGGTTGTGTCCCCGTCTTCTGTTTGGCATCACCAATGTACCCTTGAATCTCTAGATGTAGACTTGACATTTTATCAAATCTAGCCCACACCCACTCCTCTAATACCAAGTTTAAATCTCTCTCCCATATCCTCTTGAGAGAAGTTGAAGCTCCACCCCCCAGACTCTGAATTAACAAGGAGTAGTACACTGATGCCTCTTGACCTATTCCAAAAGCAGTAATCACCACTTCTAGAGTATCTGCCCTTTTAGGGGGGTGTATGATACTCCCAAAAATAGTATACAGCAGATGGCGCAGCAGTAAGTACACGAAGAACTAAGATCTAGGAATCCTGAAACGTTGGACCAAATTTTCAAACGATCGCAACACTCCACAATCATATAGGTCACCGGGCATATTAACACCCCTCACAATCCATTCCGACCATCAGAAAGGGGACTCACCAATACGCAACTTTGGGTTTAGCCATATGCTCGAGGCAACATTTAAATAAATGTCTGAATTTAACACTGAATTTAATAGAAAGGCTTTGTAATAGCAAAATAGGGGCAAGAAATTTCTGTTCAATTCCAAACCAGAGAGAGCAATGAGCTAAATGTATGAGACTGAATGCATAATAATAAAACAAAATCTTGGGTAGATGTAGCCCACCATTGTCAACCGGCCTATGCAACTTATTGAAATATAACCTGGGATGCTTTCCATTCCAAATGAAGGACTTCGCTATGCTATCAAATTGCATGAAATAAGAGAGTGGGACATCTACAGGGAGAGACAGTAGATCTGTAGTAGATAGTTGAAACCCTGCCGAGTGCCCCTATCCATCCCAAAATTAATTCATTTGTTTGTACCGCTGCTACAGGGTGTCGATAAAGTAACTTAATCCATCCAATAAACGTATTTCCAAACTCATATATTTACAAAATCTTAAAAAGATAGTCCAATTCTACCATATCAAATGCCTTTACGGCAACAAGTGCGATGGCCGTGACCTGAATCTGATAATTCGCCACTGACCACATGATATTGACGAGATGCCTAATGTTATCAGAAGAACAACACCCAAAATAAACCCCATCATAACATTACTTTACCAAACATTACCAAAATTTGACATCTAACCGGATCAGGGAAATTGGATGGTAACTTTTACACTTGCTTGGATCTTTGTCCTTTTTAAAAATCAGACTAATCCAGGTTTATGTCATGGTTGGGGGAAGCTTTCCATTCTTTAATATAAACTTCTAACAAAAGCGGAGCCAGTTCTGTAGCATAAGATTTTAAAAATTAAGCGGCAAAGCCATCTGGCCCCAGAGTCTTGTCTGTAGGCAAGGCCTTTATTACTTCGCCAAGGTCCACTAAGTTTATCAGAGAATCAAGAAAATTTCTTAGCTCAGTCATCAATTTAGGGAGTTATAATGGTTCCACAATGTTTCGAATATCTTCAGCAGTAGACAAAGTTGTGGAACTATAAAGATCAAGATAGAACTCTTTAAAGGCATAATTAATATCAATGGCCGAGGTAAAAATTTCACCACCAGCAGATTTCACCGAGGGAATGGTAGAAAAGGACTCTCTCTGAATTATACAGGTGCTGGTCATATAATTAGAATATCATCAAAAGGTTGATTTATTTCAGTAATTCCATTCAAAAAGTGAAAATTGTATAATGTATACATTCATTCCACACAGACTGATATATTTCAAGTGTTCATTCCTTTTCATTTTGATGATTATAACTGACAACTAATGAAAACCCCAAAATCAGTATCTCAGAAAATTAGAATATTGTGAAAAGGTTCAATATTAAAGACACCTGGTGCCACACTCTAATCAGCTAATTAACTCAAAACACCTGCAAAGGCCTTTAAATGGTCTCTCAGTCTAGTTCTGTAGGCTACACAATCATGGGGAAGACTGCTGACTTGACAGCTGCCCAAAAGACGACCATTGACATCTTGCACAAGGAGGGCAAGACACAAAAGGTCATTGCTAAAGAGGCTGGCTGTTCACAGAGCTCTGTGTCCAAGCACATTAATAGAGAGGTGAAGGGCAGAAAAAGATATGGTAGACAAAAGTGTACAAGCAATAGGGATAAACGCACCCCGGAGAGGATTGTGAAACAAAACCCATTCAAAAATGGGGAGATTTCACAAAGAGTGGACTGCAGCTGGAGTCAGTGCTTCAAGAACCACCACGCACAGACGTATGCAAGACATGGGTTTCAGCTGTCGCATTCCTTGTGTCAAGCCACTCTTGAACAAGACACAGCGTCAGAAGAATCTCGCCTGGGCTAAAGACAAAAAGGACTGGACTGCTGATGAGTGGTCCAAAGTTATGTTCTCTGATGGAAGTAAATTTTGCATTTCCTTTGGAAATCAAGGTCCCAGAGTCTGGAGGAAGAGAGGAGAGGCACAGAATCCACGTTGCTTGAAGTCCAGTGTAAAGTTTCCACAGTAAGTGATGGTTTGGGGTGCCATGTCATCTGCTGGTGTTGGTCCACTGTGTTTTCTGAGGTCCAAGGTCAACGCAGCCGTCTACCAGGAAGTTTTAGAGCACTTCATGCTTCCTGCTGCTGACCAATTTTATGGAGATGCAGATTTCATTTTCCAACAGGACTTGGCACCTGCACACAGTGCCAAAGCTACCAGTACCTGGTTTAAGGACCATGGTATCCCTGTTCTTAATTGGCCAGCAAACTCGCCTGACCTTAACCCTATAGAAAATCTATGGGGTATTGTGAAGAGGAAGATGCGATACGCCAGTCCCAACAATGCAGAAGAGCTGAAGGCCACTATCAGAGCAACCTGGGCTCTCATAACACCTGAGCAGTGCCACAGACTGATCGACTCCATGCCATGCCGCATTGCTGCAGTAATTCAGGCAAAAGGAGCCCCAACTAAGTATTGAGTGCTGTACATGCTCATACTTTTCAGTTGGCCAACATTTCTAAAAATCCTTTTTTTGTATTGGTCTTAAGTAATATTCTAATTTTCGGAGGTACTGAATTTGGGATTTTCATTAGTCATCAGTTTTAAACATCACAATTAAATGAAATAAACATTTGAAATATATCAGTCTGTGTGTAATGAATGAATATAATATCCAAGTTTCACTTTTTGAATGGAATTACTGAAATAAATCAACTTTTTGATGATATTCTAATTATATGACCAGCACCTGTATATCTAGCCAAAAGTTTTCCTGATTTGTCCCCAACTCAAAATATAACTGTCTTGCCCTGAATAACCAAAACTCCACTTTCCACACCACAATAGTATTATATACTCTGAGGCCATCAGACGACATACGGCACTTCAGCTCTGCCTCTGTGCCTTTAATATTTCATTCCAACTACACAAGTTCTCTTGCTTTGGATTTTTTGATGAATGAGGCATACTGTATGATCCAACGATTTTTACACATCCTGTGAACCGTCAATGTTGCCCTAGGGGACTTACTCACTTTTGCTTCACTATTATCAAGGACTGAGTTCATCAAAGATTAAAGTTTCCTTCCAATATAATATCATGAGGGGTGCCAGCGGCTTGCAACATCCCTTCAAGATCTATAAAAAAGCCCTGGTCATCATCATTAGGTGCTTAAATATTAGCCAAAATCAGCCTTTGCTCCTGAATTTCAACTAAAACAATAATAACGCTTCCACATTTATCATTAATCTGTTTGAGAAATTTGAATTGTAGATGTTTTATTTATAAATATAATGACTCCCCTGCTTTTACTTGAGCCATCACTGAAGAAAACATGTCCACCCCATATCTTCCCAAATTTTCCAGCTTCCTGAGGGGAAAGATGAGTTTCTTGAAGAAACACTATATCATATTTCTTACGTTTAAGAAAAGAAATAACCTTCCTTCTTTTTATGGGGTACCCCAAGCCATTCACATTCCACATGGAGAGAGAGACAATCCACTCATATTAACATATGACATTATGATATAATAAAAAAAATATTGTTTGTCAAAAATTATATTATAAACTCCAGCCGCTAGGCAGAACCAGCACAAAAAGAAACAAAACATGCATCCTGGTTCCTCGGATGGTCAAGAGTCAAATTCACTCGGAGGACACATAAAAATATATATCATGACTTACTCAATCCATCAGCTTTATAGACATCCTTTGTGTAGGCATGCAAATATTTTGTGGTCCCCCATAGTCTCCATTCTCAATCTAGCCAAAAACTTCTGTTTAAAAGCGATATTCCGTCAATGCATAAGTCCCTTGGAGTGTCATTCCACAAAACAAACTCAGGCCACTAGGCGGAACCAAAACAAAAAGAAACAAAAATGATGCCCTGCTTCCTCAATCAGTTGAGTCAATGAACAGCGAGTCAATCCACTCACATTGTTACTCACCCATTGTTTTTATAAAAGACAGTGCTTGTTTTGGGCACAAAAATACCTTGCGGCCGCCCTTGGTGTCTATTCTCAGTTTGGCTGGAAACATCAGAGTAAAAGCAATCTTCTGTTGATGTAAGAGTTTCTTATATTCCTTGAACTGATTGAGTTTCTCTCTTGTCGAATTAGCAAAGTCTGGGAACAAGAACATATTGTGATTCTTCCAATATGATGATCTCAGAAACTTGGCCAGAATTGATCGGGGCCTATCTACCTAAGCGTATCTGCGAACCGGGTCTCTGTGAGCTCGCTCGATTTCCAGCTTACGGCTTGTTATGCCGAGCAGACTCGGAAAAAGCTTGTCTAGGAATTTCACCATATCTCTGCCCTCCTCATGCTGGAATTCCAACAATTCAAATGTTATTCCTGCGACTCCTATTCTCAAAATTTTCAAGCTTTTCAAGAACATGTATTAAATCAACTTTGGTCGTGGGCAGATTAACAGATAATTCCCAGTCCGATGACTCCAGATAATCTATTTGTTTCTCAACACCTGCCACTCTTGTAACCAACTCCGAGAAGTTTGTTTCCATCGCTGTAAATGATCGACGTATTACAGCAAGATCCTCCAAGTCAGCAACAACCTTCATCAGCATCACAAACATGTTGGACAGTTGATGCTGAATTTCCCCAGCTGCACAATCCAAATCGAGTCCCCGGTCTACGGGCCTGTCAGGGCTTTCATCTTGAACACATAAGTGTCTTTTAACATCTCCAGAACCCGATGATTTTGAATTCTTTGCCATAATTAGCTCAAAGAGCAAATGTGTCACTGGGTGTATTGAATTCCACCAGATTATAACATGAAAATATTTTTTTTTAAAAATAGCAGTGCGCAGAGCTCGCAGTCTCCACATCTGCTCCTTGTGTCACGTGACCCAAATCTGTCAATGATTATAATGTTGTGGCTAATCAGTATATTACAAAGGATGTTACATTTGCTTATTTCCATACAAATAGCAGTTAAATGTGACTCACTATAAAGCTCCCCCAAAAGTGTCATGAAAGTAGTCTATGCGACTAATGTGTCATATTTCAAGTCTTATTAAGGCATAATATCACTTTGCATGAACCAACTGAAATTTAGGTCATTATTCACGCTCAAATGAAACACAGACTGCTGTAAACAGCGCACAAATCAAAGAGGGTGACCGTCAGTAACATCAAACGTCAATGGTTCTTGTGTCATGACTTTTGGTTATGGGTCATGCAAGGACTAATGAGGTTTGATGTGATTTACGTGTTGCCATATTTTATCTGTACTCTGTTTACAGGAGTTGATCAATTAATTGATCAGAGTGAAAAACGACTTTAATATTCTTCTGTTCATCATACAGCCATTAAATAAAAATATGACGCACATGTTGCATGGAGTACATTAATAACATTTTTGGGACCTCTTTTAAGCTTTAAAGTGAGTCACTTTCAACTACTGTTGTATTGAAATCAGCTAATGGAGCATCCTTTAATATATCATCTTTTGTCTTTGTCTAAATCTGATCTTGTGCCTTAAGGTCCTTTTACACTTAAATCTCAAAGCCCTTTAAAATGACTTGCATTAATGTTACCCAAAGCACCGAACTCTAAGCAGTGAAGCGTTAAGCTACAGCATTACCCCCAATGTTGCGCTGCATGCAGGTTAAGGGTAATCCAACACTCAAAGTAAAAAATGTTTAACTTTGACCCAGTTGCAGCCACTGAGCCCAATATTCATCATTGTCTGAAAATAGTTTGGATACCTTTATCGGGAATTAAAAATACATCCTAGTTTTCAAATATTAAAAAATCATTGTATCATTGCAGGACAATATTTCAGACACTGCATTAAGGAGTTCATAAAGATTATTTCTTTTAAAAATCTTTTTGTGCATGGTTTTAGTGCCAATCATTCAGCCTTGGTGTAAACATGCCTTTGGTCCGGACCAAAAAATAAAATGATACATTTAGTCCTGGTTCGCTTAGCATTCACACTGGCATTTTTAACACCGAACCTAAAGATACAAAACAAAAGGCATCAGGAAAAAGTCACACCCTGATCGGACAGCTTTTATGATGTATATTTTGCAACGGAACTTGCCGAACATCCAAAACAATGCTGGCTGCTGGGTGAAATGCACTCGTTAGATTTATTTATGTATGTAATGGTGGTACTTTTACCAGCTGAGAACAAACAAAGAGCTAATCAAATGTGTAAAGGAGTCAAAACAGTGGCAGGAATTCCTCCGTTGCACACAAAAACGAAGATATGCTGCAAGGACGGCTGACGGCGGTTCCGACGCCTGTACCGAACTGCAATGGGCAACATAGCTCCTATGATGGGAAGAACCAAGTATGCTTGAGGTCAGTATTAGGCAAATTACTTCCTGTTTTTGGTCTGTTTAGACCATGTTGCGTTTATATATTAGTTGAACCGCACCAGAGTTCGTTTGGAAGCGGACTGAGACCCACTATTCAGGCGGTCTTGTTCAGCTTGTTTGGTGCGCACTAAGGTTCGGATGGCAGCTTTCACACTTGTTCAAATGAACCGCACTAACAGAGCAATCGCACCAGAGTTCATTTTAATCTAACCAAATCTGTCAAGTGTGAACACACACTTAATCTATCAATTAACATAACCATAAGAGTGAGCACTAATAGGCATGTCATAAAATATTGATATGTCGATTATTGATCGGCTAATTTGCGTACTTTCCAATTCACTCAGTTGGGCTTCTATTTATCGTCAGGTGTAATAGCATTGGAAGACCACAAGTAGGTGATATAGCATTTACTGAAGCAGGTCGCAAGGCACAGGTCAAAAGTTAAAACATTTTTTGTACTTCTTCAAGAATGAAAATGACGTTGATGAGTTTGCAGGTTAGTGTATGAAACTGGTTTAACTTCGCAAACTGAATAATCAGAAATTATAATACAATTTCTCTGTATGTATCTTTGAAGAGGTTTGATTCAAGCTGTCAAACCACAAAAAGACATACTCGTAACTAAAAATACATTGTGTAGGCTATATGAAAGATGCATATAAACAATTTATCATCCAATCTTTGTCCTTTGATAATGATTTTTGTTGAATTTAATGGAAAACTATGCGAGTTGCACATTTCTGAGCAGCCTCCGGAGATGCCGAGCCCATACTATGTACCATAAATATAATTTATTTGAATTTAGAACACGCAATGTCGTCTTTTGAGCAGTGGGTAGCCCTATTTATATCTGAAAAAATACTGATATCTATTGATAATCATCTGGAAAATCTTCTGATTGCTGATGCGTGAAAAAGGCATCGATCTCAAGCCTAATGTTTAAACAAAATAATATTTACTAAAATACACCACATTGCATTTTATACAGAGATGTACTATGTATGATGCTGATGCTTTCAATTGGAGTACATCAGTAAAATTTCTGTCTATAAATTAGCTCCAAATGAGTTCTCTCTTTCTCTGCACCTCTGATGATGGTGCAATGTCTCCCATCATAAAATCTATTTCTTAATCTATGTGAATCAAATCCATTACTGTTTCAATTGATTGACTCCCTAAGGTGCTGTAATCCAATTAGGGATGTGTCAACAGACATCACTTTGCAACAAAAGGAACAACAATGACCCCTTCATGTTTATTCATTATTTTAATGAGGCCTGCTTGCCTTATCTGATGAAGAAATGTGAACTAATTGAGATTTTAAAAATGTGTAATGTTACTATGGTAACACCCCTAAGAGGTTTCCAAAAGATTGATGTTTTAATTAGCAGTGCATTCATTGCTGCTGAAGATATGCTACTCAGTCAAATGCTCCTCCTGCAAAAGCTGTTGACAGAAGCAAAGATCTGCTTCTCCTGTGGAGCTATTTCTGCACTCACGGTCTCCCTGGTGTTTGATACACAGCTACTTCTTGGTAGAAAGAATCTTAACTTTTTGTAGTCTAAAATGCTCAGAATGATTAAATTGAAACTCCATCCAGACTCAAGAATGAGTCGATAATGAAGCATAGCCAAAAAAGTGATCAGAGGAAACATGTAGAGAATGTATATGGCTGGATCACAATTAGCTTTCTTATGCTATACATGCTTACTCTAGTGGTCCAGAGAGGGTATTAGATGGAATTATCATGATACTTTGATATAGGCATATACAATGGGACTGAATGTTTACCATATTTCTATACTCCAATGTATTTCTAAGAATACCTTAGTATTACCTTGGTACATGTCTAAAACCCATAGTATTACTACCATGTAATACTACAGTATTACCTCATCACAAATGGATGTATGGGTGTTAGGTAGTGAAAAAAAGTGTTAAACAGATCAAATATTTTAGTGCAATACTAATACTAGTATTAATATGTAGTATAATGTAATTAATACATAGTAATAATACTATAATAATACAGAAACAGAAGTAAATACTGTGTTTCTGTTAATTATGACTTCTGTGATTTAGCAAATTCATGCTCATTTATTTTAATTCATTTGGGATTCTTGATTCTCTCACACCAACCTCTAAAGCCAAAGGTAGTTACTTTACATTGAGAATCTACAGGTACCCCAAGCCAAATGTTTTAATTAAAAGAGACAAATTTCTCTTTGAAAGTGATCAGCACTCACTCGTCATGCACTATAGTGGGTCCGTCTCTAGTCATAGCCTCTTCTTTGATGACGTTGATGAGCTCGAAGGTGCTGCTGATGGGGGCATCGGGATTTGGCCATTTTGGACACTGAAAATGGCGAACCTCTAAAACATAATCGTCCTGAGAGAGATACACAAGAAAAGGGACAGAGGAAAATGAGAGACACTTGTGTTTGCCTTATCATAAACATAAAAAAAATCAAAAACATTTTATTATAGTAAAGACATAAAAAATTATGAAATAACACAAATGGTGCTATGGGCGTAAATGCCCAGGTATACTTCATTTTTCTTTGTTTCAGATTGGATCGCGCCCGGTCGACCGAATTGACTTTCAAAGTATAATGTTTTGACCGTGTGCGAATACAAACATGTTTGAAGCATGTGCACTATGACTGCTTTGTGATACTCTTTTAGTATAGATAATGGCTTGTGCCATGCGTCGACAAATCGCACAGATGAGGACTGAGCGCGTGTCGAGAAAATCTGGGCCATGCACGGACAATCCGTGCAGACTGTGCTACTACAGAAATTTGTGTCATGCATACTGTGCAATCAGCAACGTGGACAACCAAAGTAGGCTATACATTGGCCTTTATGTAATTACCAAAAATGTTAAACCGATCAAAAGTATCTTCAATTTATTACAGCTCTGCACACTCTGGACATTCTTTCAGTTAACTTCGTGAGGTATCCACCTGGGATATATTTAAAACAGTATAGAATGAGTTCCCATGTATGCTGGCCACTTGTTGACTGCTTTTTTTTCATTATCTTGCCCAGTTCTTCCACTTTTTAAAATGACATTTTTAGTTTTTTGAGGAACTTCAAACATAGGCACAGTTTAAATTAATCTACAAAACTAGCATTTAAGAATACTGTAAAGCTTTAAAGGTGCACTCAGTAAGATTTTAGCTGGCTCTTACTCGTCCCATAAGTACTTGTTGTTTTGGACACTATATTGATCCCCATAGTCCTGGATACCTGAAATTTGTTTATCTTCTGTTGTTACTTTTAGTCAGAGGTTTTCTCTGTCTCATACTACAAACATCCCTATTATGGACATTCTTGTACGTAATCCAAACAAATTTTTGCGCATTGTTGCACAACTTGATCACATGTTCTCTGCTGACTGTTGACCGCCATGTGCTCACGCTTGGGCGTTTGATATCTCACCATTTATCAGTGATTTGGGTGGTTAAAGCTGCAGGACATAGCGGTTTGTTTCATGACTTCCTCTTGTCTGGACATTTGATCTATTCACTTGAACTTATTCTGTTTGGACTGTCTGTTGGATCAAAATCCTGCTGATACCATCACTCTGAAGTTTACTGTTGACTCTGGCTCTGCTATTATCTGTATAGCAAGTATATTGTGTTTGTTGTTACGTTGCTTGGTATGCTTGTTTTGTTTACATGTACTTTTACGTTTGAGCACTGGCTGAAAGCGCTATATAAAGTAAACTTGTTATTATGATTGTAATTTTTAGTGGTAGTAACTCTAATTGCATGACACAGTATCACGTGCTGTCAACATAGAAGTGCCCATAAGGGGGCAACCTGCTCCATGTAAAATTAATCTTCTTTTATTTCAGTTGATATGACTGGAGTCTTTGTCTCATGTGAGTGTACATCATTTTCAACATATTTCTAAAAAATGCTATTCAACTTTTAGACCGGTAACTGTATAGACTATTAAAAGCATCTAAAATAAACAGCTGCATTTCTTGTATGGCCAAAAGTATGAGGACACCCCCTTCTAATTATCAGGCCTTGCTATTACATACAATGACATTCTTGAAAATGTTGTTCTTCAAACTTTGTGGCAACAGTTTGGGGAATACAGTCTGGTGTGGAAGATCTTGACTGGCCTGCACAAAGCCAAGACCTAAGCCACTCTGAACATCTTTGGGGTGAATTGGGAATGCTGACTGTGAGCCATGTCTGACTGCCAAACATCAGTGATCTGACCTCACTGATGCTCGTTTCTGAACGGAAGCAAATCTCTACAGCCATGTTTCAACATCTAGTGGGAAACCTTCCCAGAAGAGTGGAAGCTGTTATAGCAGGAAACGGCGGGATAACTTGATTTTGAAAATTTAATGTTCAACAAGCCCATATGGGTTTGGTGTTTGGGAGTCCACATACTTTTGGTCACACACACGCACACAAACACACACACCTGTGTGGCCTCCAGGATGAAGTCATGAATGATGATCTGTTCCTCATTGGAGAGACAGAGTCTGTCTTTACTTATAAGAGTGACTGTAAACGCCTCACAGTTCATGGCTTCCTCTCGACTTGGCCAATACACAAACTCATCCTCCGCCTGGAGGAAGCAAAGAAATGAGTAGGAATAAAAGAGTTTCATATACACGAGCAAGCGTCCATGCTGAACAATCAAACAAAAGGCTTTCAGAAAGGATGTCTTCCTTAAAAAGCAATTCTCATCATTTACTTCTCAAAACACTGAGTCATTGACAGTTGACATTGAGGAACACAGATTACAACAGCAGCTTGAGTTCTATAAGATGTCTATAAGATAAACTCTGGAACTCTGCTGATGGTTTTGAATACTCACAAGGCCTTGGTTGTCTGGTAGCATGACAATGATTTGAGCATTGTGGTCCCAAATCATCCTCCAGAAGTCTTTAGTGGTGTGAGGCAAGGGATGCTGTGTAATGATAAACTCATTGCTCCTATAGTAACCCTATTGTGATTGAAGAGTAAAAAAAAAAAAAACACGTGTAGTTCAGACAAGTTTATATCAGACAAGTTCAAGTAATGTTTGACAACCAGAAAGTGTTCTGTTACATTTTGTCTTAATTTTGAACAATATACTGTATCTGTATAATTTCAGTGAAATGTTTTACTTGAAATGTGTGTTTGTGCTATTTATGTATATATATTTTTTAAATAAATGCTTCTGGTTTGATATTTTGTTATATAATACAAAAACATTCATACAATTTAAAAATGGTCCCACCTCAATTGTAGTCACATAAATGGATAATTTGCCTAAAAAAATGAATATTCTCTCATCATTTACACACCCTCATGCCATCCTAGATCTGTATGACTTTCTTTCTTCTGCTGAACACAAACAAAGATTTTTAGAAGAATATTTCAGCTCTGTAGGTCCAAACAATGCAAGTGAATAGTGATAAGAACTTTGATGGTCCAAAAAGCATATAAAGGCAGCATAAAAGTAATACATATAACTTCAGTGATTAAATCCATATATTTAGAAGCAATATGATGAAACAGATCAATATTTCAGCCCTTTTTTTCTATAAATCTCCACTTTCACATTTACAATCATCTTTTTTTTTTGGCTATTCACATTCGTGTATACTGCCACCTACTGGGCAGGGAGGAGAATTTATATTAAAAAAGGACTTAAATATTGATCTGTTTCTCACCCACACCTATCATACTGCTTCTAAAGATATGTATATAACTACTGGAGTTACTTTAATGCTGCCTTTATGTGCTTTTTGGCCACCATTAACTTGCATTGTATGGACCTACAGAGCTGAGATATTTTTCTAAAAATCTTAATTTGTGTTCAGCAGAAGAAAGATAGTCATACACATCTGGGATGGCATGCGGATGAGCAAATTATGAGAATTTAAATTTTTTGGGTGAACTATCTCTTTAAATAATATTTGTGGACATCTTTTAAATGTTAAATGACTTCCTCGTTGAAGTTGAACCTGAAAACATATTTGAGCCATCAACAAAACCACAACACTGCTATTAACTATTCTTTTCCTCTCTCAAAACCAGTGTGTTGCACAACAAACATGCTAAATGTTCACTCTGAAGGTCGTATATCAATCTTATGTTTCCCCAGAACATTCAGTGAGAGTTTAAAATACAGGACAGGTTAATGTTTTCCCACAGTGTGGGTGCTGGGAACTTACCATTATGTAAGATGCATTGATGTAATCAGTGCCTTTCATGCCAGGCAACGGTGCAAGACCAACACGTGCTCTTTCCGCTGAGAGGGACAAAAACAGCCAATCAGGTGGCAGAATAAGAGAGCAGGTCAGTGATCTCATTTGCCGAAAAAATGCTACAAGCACATTTTTTGAAAGATGTGTAGAATGCTAGAATGTAATTCGAGTCAAGATAAACATCATTCTTCACATTAAAATCCCAAGTAGAAGAAAAAAGGTTCCATTTCATATGTGGTGTCTTTAAATACTATGTACGTACATAAAAAATAAAGGATTTGATTCTTTGTACTTTTTGTGAATGTATGAGTTGTTCTGCGAATCTCTTGTTGGTGTATGTGCAGAGTTAGTTTAAGGGGTTGTGTTAGGGGTCTGACCACCCTAATTATGGCTTAAAGGATATAAAAACACTACATTAGTTTAGTAGTTGTGTAAAATACTAATACAGAAAATATATTTTAGGTACTCTATTCATGGACGCCACAACAGGCTACTGTATTTGTATATTTTCAGACAGCTTTTAAGTGGTCCGAGACTGACATATTTTCAGTGCAATGGTTTTATCATGAAATGGGCAGAAGATTCAATAAAAAAGCCCCAGCTGTTCAATGTCACATTACAGAGAGGTGCTTGCATTTGTGTTACTCACATGGGACAACAGAAGAGTTGCGGTTCTTCTCTTTGTTACACTCTTTTTGAGCACTGAAACACTCCACAAATCTGGCATTGCACTGTGTCACCAACTGTAGACAGAGGAGAAATTATTAATGCTTTTATTTTTTCCCCCAAAGAGGTCACATTTATTCTTCAATCACGAACTTCAACCTCCAGGATGAAAATTTGTCAAGTGGTAGTCTACTAAATAAAAAATATGTACATTGATACACAGAAATTGAAGCTCGACCAAAAGTAACCTAGAAAAATGAGGCAGTATTTCAGTGCTAACTGATGAAAGTCAAATGAACCACATATCACACATTTATCTCACAAAACCAGTCAGGCTTTTATTGTAAGCCTTAAGGGGTTATAAAACACACAATTTTTTTTTTTTTTGAGATGTTAACAGATAATGTACAGGTTGCACATTATTGAAAACATTATGTATTTTGTTAAGGGTAAAGAAGTTTTTTTTATTCTAGCGATTTTGTTCTTTCAGTTTAAAAAAGAAGAAATGTCATAAAATATAAGGTACATACGTAAACTCTTGAGTTGTGACTGGTAGTACTAAGTCATTTAATTATGAGCTTATTCCTAATTATCCATGAAAAGAAACACTTCCATCCAATCATTGTTCTACTTCATGCATGAGCTCACATTACAGCTGAGAATTCAAAATCACACTTGCGGAACAGATATGACTGTGGACTTGCACTTATCACCGTGTTTATATCGGAGTCATTTGTCAGAATGGACAGTAGTTGATAACTTAACCAAACGAGTATATTTGTTTGCCAAAGTTATGCTATTCTAGCGCTCCAAACATCCAGCAGATGTTTAGAGGTGCGCGTATTCCATTGCGTCTGATCATGGGCAGGATAACACGTCAGCTTTTTTTAAAAAAAAGAAGACATTTCATGATGAAATACGAAATCTCAAAGTAATGTCAATACTCTTTTTGGTTTTCTTTACACTGTCCAAAATGTAGACCTACAGGCACGGGTGACGTTAGGATTTTTGGGCCCCCTGACAACATTGCAATCTGGGCCTCCTATCTCATTGCAAACCGTACAAATATTTTTTTTCATTAAAATGTATAATTATCAATAAACCTGAAGATAATCATGATTGCACAATGCACAAAAAAGTTCATATTAAAATAACTTTACTAGAAATAACTATACAATAAATGAATATACATTTTAGAATGTTTGATCATGTAATTTTAGTAAGTTAGGACTGTGTTTCTAATTAAATATTGGATTTTTATGTTTAAAAAATGTGTTTAAGTAATCTCTTAGAATATCTGAAGTCAAACAAAACCAAAACCCCTACATCAGAATAAAAAAGATTTTATACATTTGAAAAACTGTTAGCTTGGTCCATAATTCATAGAGGTCCATGATTTACAGCCATTGATACTTTTTTTTTCATTTGTAAGAATTAAAACAGGTAAAACCATGAATTATCATATCATATCAATTTAGAAGACATGTATTTAACCACTGGAGTCTTATGGATTAATTTTATGTGCTTTTGGAGCATCAAAGATTTGGTTGAAATTCACTCGAATTGTATAGACCTAGAGAGCTGAGATATTCTTCTTAAAATCTTAATTTGTGTTCAGCAGAAGAAAGACGGTCAATCACATCTGGGATGGCATGAGGGTGTGAAAATGATGAGAGAATGTTCATTTTTGGGTAAATTTCCCTTTTAAGAGTTTTAGATTCATGACAAATTAAAAGATTAACTTAAACGTCTTAGGCATGCCACAGCTTGAGGATCCGCTTTATAGTTGGTATTCGAAGCGTGCAAAGGAAGCCACTTAAAATTACAGCACATTCCAATATTCCCAGGGGTTTTCAAGCTTTACAAACCCCAGGGACCCCCCACCCAGACTTGCAGCCAACTCAGGGGCCCCAATATAAAAAAGCAGGATTTTTCTCAGTAACAGTTTAGAATAACTTAAAGTAAAGGTGCACTAAGTAATTTTTTTTGTTTATGTTGTGCTGTCATCTAGCTGTGTACATGCAGCATCATGCAAAAGCAAGATTTCAGTTACCTGTATCATTGTAAAAAAAACTGCTATTCGCCACCAGCCATGAATAATTTATTCCACGACAGAGTAAAGTAAAAGGGGTTACTGGTAATCAGCTGGTCATGTGTTCTTAATATGTTAGGCTACTTATATGATGCGAGTCTTCATCTCATGTGAGCGTACATGTAATTAAAAATATCTTTTAAAAGTACTTTTAATTACTTTAGGGATAACAATGTTTAATGGGAAAAAAAGGAGTGTACCTTTAAAAACTTTAACAAACATTGTTACATTTTTTTATTACATATTGATAGTTTATATCAATTCAAATATTGGTCCTTAATAGAACCATGGTTGAAAACCCTAGCAATGTCCCATAGCAACCAAAGCATTTTAATCTGCTGCTAAAAGTAATTTGCTCCTTTTAAATCTTTTACAATAATTACAATACCTTTGGATTTGAAGGATATCTGTACAGACTGAGGAAAGAGCCAGTGCCCACCTTAAACTGTTTCTCTAGTCGTGTTTTTCCACCTGGGCCTGGTGTTAGGATGGTGTTCACGTAACTGTGCAGCTGATTTGAGGGCACCTCTGTCTCCTTTCCCAGAATGGCTTCCATCAAGGCATCATGGATGAAGATATACTGCTCCTAAACACACATAGTCAGGCAAAATAAAACGGAGAGAGAAAAGAGTCAAACAAATTAAATATGTTAGATGACAACACAAAGGACTGATTTGGACTGACAATCACGGGTGACTCACTTCCGTTTGGACCAGGTAGTTTCTCTGAGTGCGTATATGTTTGAGGAAACCCAGCACGTTCACTGAGCCTTTATCCTTAAGCTGCTGTAACATACTGTCAATCACGATGTAAGTTCCTGTCCTTCCCACACCAGCACTGAAGGAGACACGCACATAAAAGACAAAACACAAAAGCAAATTATCTATAGCAATTAGTTATTGAGTGCATTGATTCAAAGCAAGTAGATAAAAACAAAATAGAATCTCCATCAAATATCCTAATCAAACTGTAGATTCAAAGAAACAAAAGGCTCAAAGTCTTTACACCTCACATTGATCTATTAAGCTATGCAATACCACCATCACCTTGAAGAGCTGGTTGTTTGTTTTACCTGCAGTGTACAAGCATAGGGCCCATCTCTGGAGTCTGTGCGGCAGAGGACTTCCTGACGAAGGTGAGCACAGGTAGAGTATACTCGGGTACGCCCATATCTGGCCACTGAGTGTAGTGATACTGCAGGACTGTCCTCTCACTCTGACGACCCTTAGTGTTGCCCTTCTGACCCTGAAAATACACGTTTACGTTGCACAAAATTCAGCCATACAGCTACACATAATATATTACATTTAACCTGACCCCTTATAGACACCTTTTGACATTTTTAGATTTCAGTAAAGACATGCTAAAGGCATTGATTAAGCTTCAAAAATTTTATTGACAGAAAACCCGCAAACATATACACTAAACTTGAAGGTTGAATTGCTGCTGAAACAAAAATAATCTAAAAATAGAGCTGCAAGCAGCAATTATGGGGCCAAGGACCGAAATGGCAAGCATTGCACAACATTAACCACAACACAAAGATCACATGTGACATAAAGAGCAAAACACACAATATTACACATCACCTCAGGATGGATTTGAACCTACAACTTCCTGTTCAACAGGTCATTCACTGCCCACTGGACCAAAGAACCACAACACTTACAGTCACCAAAGGGATGTACCAAGCATAGAGAAATCACAGCTAATCATCATAGTCACCATAATCAACTTCTTATTCATGTAACTTTACAAAAAAATAAAAAATAAATGAAAATTTGATTGAAGAAAAGCCCAGCAATAGTAAGCACAACGCAAATTAAACCCACAATCTTAGAACTTTGACTAGACTTGATCTCGATCTGGACTTGAGCTCAACTTTTTGAGCTGTAGTCTGAAGCTCTAACCACTGTGCCACTCTGTTGACACATCTCACTGATGGCAAAGAGACATGCCGAGTCAGCAAACAACCCTGATTGCACATGTACATCAGCTAGATGTCTATTTGATATGTGTTTACATCTGTAAAACATATATTTAGGTTGCTTGCTCATCTGCAATACGTCTAAAAGACGTATGTCAATAAGTGTGTCTCTGATGTCAATAAGACATTAAGCAGATGTCTTTGAAATGTTTATGTTTTAGAATGTTTGTAAATATTATCTTTTTAAGATATTTTGTAGATGTTAATTAGATTGTGATGCTTTCCAGATGAAAAGATCTAAAACAGCAATCTCTGAGATGTACATGTGCTCAAAACTGCTTGGGTATCCTCAGGACATTATGTAGATGATGCATTCAAATTTTCTTTTAAATCTGACAATGCTTTTAAAAGCATTTTAACAACTTTTTTAATAAAATTAAATATAGAGCAAAGACAGTATGGCTGACATAGGGAAGAATGGTATCGTTGAAATTCTCATAACCCAAGGAGTCCAAAGACACAAACCTCATAATTTTATGACATATGGTTCAAAAGCTACGGGCAAAAATATATATTTTTTTAAACATCTTTTGACCCATAGGTGGTGCTGTCTCCAAACTTTGCGTGTACCCTCAAATCATGGTCCTAATGAAGTACACCAAGATTCATTTAGATAGGACAATGCATTGCTGAGATACAGCCTCAGATCCATTTTCACATTGACCTTGTTAAATTTGCGATGCTGTAATTTTTAAACAAAGGCAAACAAAATCTTTTCAGTGTGGCTTGGTCTGGAGAATATTTCAAGACATTGTTTGGACAAATCAGAAAAAGATTGTAAATATCATAATCATGAAAAATATCATAAAAAAATAAGATGGCGGCCACTCTAATGGCCAGAGTTTTAATATAAATGGCTTAATGTAATGATTCAATTTGAATAATCAAGAGGAGAGTAATTAGACAAAAAGAATGATGTCTCTAGGACAAACAGTTCAAAAGATACACAAAAGAAAATGTTATCTTTTAACTGGTGGTGGTGCTATGGGGTTTGTCCTAGAGGTCCCAAATTTGCAATGGGAACTTTTCATGACCACCCCTATCAGTGTGCCAAATTTCATAATTTTCCTACAAACGGTTCTATAGGCAGCCATAGACTCCCATTGGGAGAAAGATTAATAATAAATATAACTGCAAGCAGCGATGATGGGCCAAGCACCAAGGTCCAATTCCACCTGGTGGCTTTCGGAAAACAATGCAAGGTGGACACATGCATTTGGCATTTGACATTTTTCTAAAAAATTTGAAGCAATTTGGGTAAATGTAAGAGGAGTATTTTACAGTCTGTTGTAAGATCCACTCTTCCTGCTGCCAGGTGGTGGCACTATGACCGTGACCCCAAATAGTCACATCCATGTGATTAACCCCAAGGCTAAACATAAATCTCAATTTTGATCTAAATTTCAAATTGCACAGAGGATATGAGACACTTCCTGTTTCCCATTTTCCACCATTAATTTAATGCCTTACCATGGCAACACCATTCGATATATTCAAAATCTGTTCACAATTTAGCATCTTAAATGTCTTGGCATGAATCCCCTAGGAGGAGTATTTAAAAGTTCAGATCGTACGATTTTCATAAAATCTGGCTGACTTCCTGTTGGGCAGAGCTAATGACTATAATTAGGAAAGTTTTCCGGTTTGGTTAGAACTATATTTGCTACATATACTAACTACACATATCTAAAAAATATTTAAATATATTATGAAAACATATAAAACATTATTAAAACATATAAATGTACTACTAAATATACATCCAAACACATTACTTGCGTAAGAGGTAAGGTAAAAAAAATTAAATAAATCACACATATGAATGGTCCTCTGCAGCCACCTGCTGTTATATATTGTAATTTCACATCTTTTAATGTAATATAGATGTTAAGTGAAGTGAATTTAACATACATTTCTTATTTTACATATGCAAATTAATTATATAGTTTAGTAATTTTGAGGTAAATCAGGTAAAACAAAAACAGCACAAACTTTTTTAAGTTTTTAAATAATAGAAAGTTGTATAATATTTGTTAAAAAACCCTCTTTTCTTTGTTGTGTCAGTGGCCTTTGTCGCACAATATGTGTTATGAAAGAGATTTACAGAGAGTAGATCAGTCTTTCACTAATTCTGTTAAGGCAAGGACCTCAAATAAGCTTCTTAAGAAGATTTTTTTTCCCTCTGGCTTTTAACGCTCAACACTGACACAATACTTTTCACAGGTAAAGGAACGGAGGTCATACCAAGGGACAGAAATATGACCAAATACTATTTGATAAAGCACACACAAGCATTGCGTATTCAGAGCAACTGTGCCAATGCAACAGCAAGCTCGCGTTGAATTTTCACAATAACAGCTTTTGTGCTGCATAACAGAGATGCAGCTCTATATGGAAAATAACATGATTTAATTTCTGTGCTACTCTATTGAGTATTTAATTTAATAACGCCCATCAAACATGGTTAAGAGCCAAATTCTAAAATGGTTATTAGGAGCTGGCCATTGAGAATTATAACAAACTTCATAAATCTAATTCACATGAGGAGGCGGATTAAATTTACTTCCAAAATGTAATATTTCTGCTATTCTAGTCAGACTCACTGAATAGAAAGTGCTGTTTAGCACTGCAAAAACACTGCTTTCCTGCTTTTGAGTGTGGTGTGAAACAAGCCTAAGAGGGGAGATGATAGAGGAGTTTACCTTCTTGACTTTGGTATTTCTGATTGTGATGACACGGAGTGTATAACAGGCCAGAATTTTGGTTGTCTTCAACGTTACCACGATATTACCATATTCCTCACTGTTCTCCATTGGCCAGTACTGATCACATTTTCTCTGTGAGGTACATACACACAAAAGGGAGCAAATTTAAATGTGGACAGCTCATAGAAAGGCTTATTTGTTGAGATGAAATTAAAGAGTTGATGTACAATGCATACACTTGCTCCTTTATCGAGCAGACCGAAGTCACTATTCACTTCCATTATATGGAACATAACCCTGTAAATACTTTTTTCAAATTCACTTTTGTGTTCCACAGTAGAAAGAAATTTATGACTTTGGAATGACATTAGGGTGAGTAAATAATTACAGAATTTCCTTTTTTAGGTAAACTATTCCTTTAAGGGTGGGAATTGATGAAGTTAAACAAATTTATGACTATTATAGTGCAAAACAAACTCAACTAACATTTTAAATGGGCTGTTAATGGAATAAATGAAAATGACAAAAGTGAAAAATATGGCAGATTTAATTTTCAGGAAATACATAGCTCATGAGATAATCCATTTAGAATCTTAACCTCCTGAGACCCTTCATCCAAATGCGTGGACATTAGTTTTTGGCTTTGCTACAGGCAATGTATAATTTAATTTAATTTAACCAATTGTTCTCAGATCAGGAGACTCTAGGATATCATTAAAGTGTTAAAATTTTGACAAACTGAGTCATGTGACAAAACAACATGGCGCTGATCTCAGCTGAGTTTGTCTTTGGGAGAAATTGCAACAAAAATACATCTGGAAAGAAACCTCATTAAGTTTTTACATTCAAACCTGTTTAATTCGAAAGAGTAGAGTCTCTAGTTTCATCCGATATGCCATTTTAAAAATTGCATAATTTTATCACGAATCGGCACGTTGTTAAACACAATGTATATGGACTATAGGTTAATTTTCCTCAAAATATCCTATATTCACTGTGCATCATCTCATTTTAAATCAATGGACACATCCAAAAGCTGAAAATGTTGCTTCCAAAAGTTTTATTTAGAGTTAGGATAAAAATAAGGTGCATTCGAACTGATCTGAGACAAGTGCAGACAGACAGCACACTGGAGGTTAAGCCATTCCCTAATTAGGGAGAAAGGGAGCAAGTGAAAATTCTGTGGGTTTCCTATGCAGCCAAGTACATTCACTCCAAACATCAGGTCAAAAGTTCAGTTTCAGGCTGCAGATGATGTTTGGACCACCCAACATGTTGGCAGACAAGGGAAAATGGCAATCTGCAAAATTTTAACATGGTTTGAAGTGATTGGATGATGCTAGGCATTACTTTGAATCTGAATTATTTATGCTAATGTCTGCTGTAATGTCTTTAATGTCTCAAAAACATCCCTACTGGAAACAACCAATTTGTTTAGGAGCTACTAGTTTAGGGGCAAGTTTTTTAGGGGCTACTAGTTACAAATAAAAAAGGGGAATGTAAAATTAACATAGCAGTCACACTAAGGTCTCAGGAGTTTAATCACCATCCAAAGAGAGCAAAGAGCTGCATACATTCTCATTTTGTGTTTCATGGAAGAAAGAAAGTCATACAGGTTTGGAACAACTTCAAGGAATGTAAATAAATAGTTTTTGCTGAGCTGATTCGTTATTTAGCATCCATGACCTGATAAATAATAAATGAATGGGGTAACTTACTCTGCCTTTCTCCACCAGGTTTGTGATCATAACTATAACGCCAGTGTTTTGCTCCCACACCATCCTCCAGAAGTCCTCAAATGTGGACTTGAGAGGACCCTGTGCTGCGATGTAGGCCTTGGGTTTATTGTAGCCCTGTAGACCAGAGACATACAGAAATATACATCACACACGGTCAGTGATGTCATTATACATAAAAAAGTCCTCACATGAATATCTACTCACATCCACATAGTTGGCATTGATAAAGTCACTGTGTTTGGAGTCTTTGCCAGCCAGAGGACTGAGTTTGACTCGACTGTGGTCATCTAGATGCAAAATAAGAGATAATTAGAGGCATGTTTGACATTTACATATACAGTACAGTGCATCCGGAAAGTATTCACAGCGCTTCACTTTTTCCACATTTTGTTATGTTACAGCCTTATTCCAAAAAGTATTAAATTTATTATTTTCCTCAAAATTCTACAAACACTACCCCATAATGACAACGTGAAAGAAGTTTGTTTGAAATCTTTGCAAATGTATTAAAAATATTTTTTTTTGTTGTTAAAAATGAAAAAAAAAAAAAAAAAAATAATTGTTTTGAGGAAAATAATTTATTTAATCCATTTTGGAATAAGGCTGTAACATAACAAAATGTGGAAAAAGTGAAGCGCTGTGAATACTTGGCGGATGCACTGTATGTGCATCTTAGCGAGAGGGAGAGAGAAAAAGAGACTCACAAGCTATGATGTTGATGTATCTGTTCTTGTGCTTGTTGTCAGGGTGATTGGAGTGTTCTGATGTAATCTTCATATCTGCAGTGCAGCGCTGCACTTCCTACAACACACACACACACACACACAACCACAGATGTGACATCTACATTTATTTCATTTGATTTATAAAGCAGGAACAGTGGCACCAAAAAGTTTTTGGACAATTAAAGGAATATTTCAGGACCAATACAAGTTAAGCTCTTAATAGCATTTGTGGCATAATGTTCACTACCACAAAAATTTATTTTGACTTGCCCCTCTTTAAAAAAAAGCTGAAATCTGGGTTCTAGTGAGGCACTTACAATTGAAGTGAATGGGACAACCCATAAATGTTTAATCCATAAATGTTACTCATTATTTACTCAAAAGTATAGCCACAAGACATAAATAATATGTGTGTTAACATGATTTTAGTGTGATAAAATAGCTTACTAACTTGTTCTATGTAAAGTTACGGCCAATTTTACAACTTTGTTACCATGACAATGTAATGTCAAACCCTAAACTTTAAAACGACTGTAAAAATTACGATTTAAACAACTTTACCGCTCAAATAATACAAGTTTTAACAGAAGAATTAATGTAAGTGCTTTTAGAAAATTATAAGCCTCACATTTGTGCCTTTAAACTCTCCAAAAATTGTCCCCCATTCACTTTCAATTTGAAAAGGACGAATGAGTCAAAATAATTTATTTTGTGGTAATCAACATTATGCCACAAATGCTGTAGATTGACCTTAATTTGTATTGAACCCGGAATATTCCTTTAAGTCACACTTTAAAATGTATGAATGTCATTGCTTTAGATAAGGGAACATAAAACCAAGTGACATCTAAAAACAAATGCTGCTAGACCTTTTCTCAAAACTTCACTTTTCTGAGCCATTTTTTAAATTAATTTGAATCATCTGATGTCTATGGGATTTTTAGTGGATGTAAGATGTTCACACAGGTACCCTACAACAGTGTAATCAAAGGTGAAGTTCATTACAATAACTATAGATATGTTCTACATGATTCTGATCTTTTGATAAACTTTATTATAGACAATTACTATACATTAACACAAATATTTTCTCTACTCTTCAAAGGTAGCATGTAAAAAAGTAGTTACGCATAAGGTAACATCCTAAAGCTGTTAAAAAAGATCTCTCAATAATCAAATAAATGCATAACTTCTATTGAAGCGGTCCCACAAAAAAATTATAATAAACCATTAACATATTTTAAGTAGTGTACACAAGAATCGGCAGTGTGCGCAATAGCATGCATGTGATAGCAAGTGTGTTTGCATTGCACATGAGGGGTGTGTGGATAGCAAGATGTTTGAAAATCTGTTTGAAAATACTTGCTCTCATTCACGCACCTGTGTGGCGTCTTGATACCTGTACCTAAACTAACCTCAATAACAATTCTGAGAAGAACAGAATACAGCAGAAGAAAGCCAAATTTTATCTGTGGATTTTTCATGGCTGTCAAAGCAATTCATGTGTATGAAAACCTGTGAAACCTGTGATATTAAACAAAAATGAGAAAGTAAATAAGGCCAAGTTTTACTACTCATGTCAATGCAAAACTTGCCACCACGATGCTAGAGTGGTGCGAATGGTTGCCAGGACGTTTCTACACAGTTGCAAAGCAGTTGCTAAGGTGTTCAGAGTGGTTTATAACACACTATTATGCAGTTTATAGAGTATAAAAAAGTTCACCCCAAGTCTCTAGGAGATGTTAGTCCCTAGATTTGGCTCAGGTATATGGAAAGTTGTTTTGAAAACAATGTTAATTTTTACGATTCTGTTTGGTATCGCTAGTGGCACAGAAATGACACACTTCAGCTTTGAATGTCCAAATGCTTATTAAAGTAGGGTTCAAATTTACATCAGTGAAAACTGTGACAGTTAGGAGACAGGATTCATTACCCAAACAGGAAGAAAGCATGTAGTGGTATACGTCTTAATGGAAGTCAATGTCATATTTAATTTGTCTTGACTGATGGTCTGAAAGTCTGGTCAACAAGTTGTACTGTTGTGTTCGATCATTCAGCACATATAACACAGAGCATACCACATATAACAAAGTATTGTGATGGTACCATAGTAAAATGATGGTGTAAGATGGTAACACCATGATACTTTCATAAATACCATGGTACTGAATGATTACCATTTTCATAAATTGTGTACCTATAGTTCCAATTACTGGTAGAGCAAGGCGCTAATAATGCCAAGGTTGTGGCACGATTCCTAGGAAATACTGATAAATGTATAGAATGAATGCACCATAAAGGCATCTGCAAAATGTGTACATGTAAATGTCATACACTATGGTATTTTTTTTGGTATTCCAAAGTAACCTTTAACCTCTGAAGGTGTTTTTAAAGATTACCTGTTTCAGTGTCATTCCCAAAATTAAAGACTTTTAAATAAAAAGATAAATCATGATACTCTCAGCCTAAGAAACTGCTGAAAAATAAAAAATAAATTTAAATTATCAAAAATTTATTTTTTTATTTATTTTTTCTTATTTGACATATCTCAGGTTGTATAAGTCATGTCACCTGTAACTGTAATGGTTGTGTTGAATATACTAAGCAATCATAAGTTATAACATTACAAATATAATTTATCCTAGTTTCCAAAAACATCTCAAAGTTTCCAAAAGCCTCCCCAAACAAATAAAGCATAATAATTGTACATAAGAACTAATTACGCATGCAAATACAACAATGACTAAAGGTATGCTCTCTCTCCAGAGGATGCAGGCATGAGTAATTAGATCTCATTCAATTCCATTCTGTGTCATTTGCGCCATCATTGCGTCTGTGTCATGTACTTGGCGCCATCTCCTGGTGGCCATATGTAATTATAGTAAACAATCCTCCCTGCCCATATTTGGATGACTTTCGCCTCTGGTATGATTATATATAATATGATTGGTTTAGCGTTCCATGATGCTGGACAACGTACTACATAATTTCCAATGAAGTCATCTGATCAAGGAAAGCTAATGTATTTTTAGCCAGATAGTACATTATGTGCTGTGTGCACATTGTACTTTGTGTGGATTATCTAATGATCTATGCATCTGATTACATTGTAAGCTTGTTTTAATGGGAATCTCCTCTTCCAAGTAATGGTCCTGTATATTTTTTTGCGAAGTAATAAGTGTAAACAGCTTCTAAGCAATACCTCTAACATGTATGTCAAAGACATAGACTTAGCTATTACTTGGTATATAGGATAGGCTGGTTATATTCCAACGACATTTGACACATGGCAATTTGATCAGTATTACGTTTTTAACCGATTACAATAACGTACAGTGCAAAATGATTAATCAATTATAAAAACGGAACACTTCTGATTAGAAATTGCACTTGTTCATTTATGGACATAATACCTACATGCATTGTAAAGTACAGTTTCTAAGCTTTAAAATGATATCTGTTTGTGTTGGTCAAGACCATAGTTATTGATATTTTGATAATAATTTTTTTCTGTGCAGGCTCCAATACAAGCTTAAAAAAACCATGTTTTCTAGCATATGACATATGCAAACTAAAAATTCAAACTGGAAATTCTATTTAATTTAGGCAGTACAACATTAGAGTCTTTCATTATGACATCCACAACTTTGACTATGGTTCCCCGTCTGTCGCTCACTTCGACGTCGTGTCGAAGAAGCGACACTAGGGGTCTCTCTTGAGCGCCGAAAGATACCTCTGATCTATGAAAAAAGGCCAATGAGAGTTGGCGAACAGTATTTGCATACTCCGCCTCCGGATACGGATATAAAGGCGAGAGAAATACGCTCGTTCATTCAGTAATTTTCTTTGGAGCCGATGGTCGTGTGTATGCAGTCAGCTGCGAGTAACACAACTGATCCTGCTTCTGATCCTCTGACGCTCTGCTTTGCCGTTGGATTTACGGCGCACTACAGCGGCTTTTCTCTTCACTGCCGGCGTGCAGTTTGCCCCTGGGCGCTTCGACAGCGCAGAGTTAAAAGAGTTGAAAGAGTGATTCTCTCCATAAAAGAGTTTATTTCTCTGAAAGAGCATTACACAGCGGCGTTGAACGTCCTTTTCAGGACGCGTCTTTATAAAGATGTAATTTCCGCCCCTGTGTAGTTTCTGGATGCGGTGATTTCTCCCCACCTCTCTCGGTCATAAAACATTGTCTTGCATGCCTGGGCTGCGATCACATGCAAGCAGTGTTTTATGAATGGTTTATGTTCTCAGTGCGAGAACATAGCCATGGCAACATTGCGGTCGTGTGGCTTTCTTTTGTAGTGAGAGAAAGCCGTTTCAGCCGCCCCCCGCGCCTCGCCTCCTTCCTACGGGATTGACGCAGGCGCCGCGGGCGATGAACACGATTTGGGGACAATGACGGGCTCTGTTCGCCGGGTAAATCCCCTCGAACTTCCCGCCTCCCCGGCACGCTTGTTTGCTAGCATTGCGGTCGTGTGGCTTTCTTTTGTAATGAGAGAAAGCCGTTTCAGCCGCCCCCCGCGCCTCGCCTCCTTCCTACGGGATTGACGCAGGCGCCGCGGGCGATGAACACGATTTGGGGACAATGACGGGCTCTGTTCGCCGGGTAAATCCCCTCGAACCGCCCGCCTCCCCGGCACGCTTGCTTGCTTGCTTCCGTCTGAGCTCGGGATGAGTATTCTCTCCAATGGTTCATCTTCTCAGTGTGAGAACATGGCCGTTATAGCATTGCGGTCGCACAGCTTTCTTTTGTAATGAGAGAAAGCCACTTCAACCGCCCCCCGCGCTCCGCCTTCTTCCTACGGGATCGGCGCAGGCGCCGCGGGCGATGAAGGCGATTTGGGGAATATGACGGGCTCTGTTCGCCGGGTAAACCCCCTCGAACCGCCCGCCTCCCCGGCACGCTTGCTTGCCTCAGAATTGGATGACATCACCGCTGCATCGGAGAGCGTTACAGCGGCATCGGATGCTGATCGTTCGCCTGGGCCGCCACCTTCGGGTCTGCCGCCCAGCCTGAGCCTGACGCACGGAGATCCGCTATACTTTCCCGGGCTACTTGATCGGTTCCGCGGGCAGGTGCGCCGCTCACAGCCACGCCCCCCCCCCGTTCCCTTCTTCCCGGACGTGCACGACGAGTTGAGCTAAGCCAAGGCTTTTTCGCTCCTCCGCTCTCACTACCCTCGCGGTGGAACGGTCCCAGACCGCTTCCACTCTGCACGCCACGGCCCTTCCTGCAACCAATGCCAGGCCAAGGCACTTCAAAACTTGCACCTTGGGTAGTCCTGTTCTTGATGTGCTGCAGGAACTGCGCTGGATGACCAACCGCGCCCCCGGGCCACGGAGGTCAGAAGCGCTGGCACTCGAACAGGCGATGGCCACCCCTTGTGGTCCAGAAACACACCTGTGGACTGGACCTGGTCGAAATGCGGGAGGCAGACAAGGCACACCTTCTCTCACACCCCCGTCTCCCAGCTCCGTCCATTCGGCGCCACCGCTGACGACTCTGCCCAGCAGTCCTCAGCGGTGAGGCAGACGGAGGCCACTGCACATCCTGCCCCGCCGCAAGCTTGCCGCCATGGGCCATGCCCCGTCTGCTCGCCGACGGGCGTCCTCCTGCGGCTATGAAACACCCTGCTCCGCCTCAACCCGGGCCCAGCTCTCAGCCCCAGCGTCGAGCACGCTGCAGGAAACGGACGCCCCCGTCTCACGGACCCCCTCGAGGACCCGGAAGGCTCCCAGGCTGTCCGTAGACGTTCAACCCAGGGACCAAGATGTTAGCTCCGGAGGCTGGTAAGACCGCTCCGTCCCCGGTGGAGGGCCGGGAGGAGAATCTTTTCTTGTTGAATTAATTTTCACATTCTCATATTCTCTGTAATGAGCTATTTCCTTTTGTCTCTGGGTCACCTGGCCCGCAAATGCCGTTCTCACGGCACTTTGCCCCCAGATATCAACAGTCCTGGCTTCCTGGACACGGACCACCCGTCTTCAGCCCCACGACTGTCCCCCGGCCGGCCGGTTCCGACGAGTCTAGAGGACGCCTACCCAGGACCTCCTCCTCAGTCGCTAACCCACCCCCTGCCGGGTGTGCGGAGCAAGGTAAGTGCTTTGAGTCTTTTCTCAGCACCTCAGCTGCGGGTCGCCCCGTCGCCGCCCAACGCTGCCCTACCTGCTCCGCCCCGCTGCGAAGCCCCGCCGGGTACGTCAAATTAATCGTCCCTTTGGTGCCCCTAGCGCAGAGGTTGGACGCGTGGCTTTCACTTCCCAACCCGTCTCGCTGGCTGGCCCGGACCATCCGACTCGGTTACGCAATTCAGTTTGCCAGGCCCCCCGCCCCCCTTCATGGGCATCCGCTTTTCCGCAGTACACGGCGAACACGCCCACTCCCTGCGTGCGGAAATCGCGACTCTTCTGGCCAAAGACGCGATAGAGCCTGTCCCTCCAACCGAGATGAAGATGGGTTTCTACAGCCCTTACTTCATCGTACCCAAGAAAAGCGGCGGCTTACGACCAATCTTGGACCTGCGAGTTCTCAACCGAGCGTTGCACAAACTCCCGTTCAAAATGCTCACGCTTAACCTGCGTCCGGCATCTAGATTGGTTCGCAGCGGTAGACCTGAAGGACACGTACTTCATGTCTCCACCCTGCCCCGACACCGCCCCTACCTGCGGTTTGCGTTCGGGGGCCAGGTGTATCAGTACAAGTCCTCCCCCTCGGCCTGTCTCTGTCCTCTCACGAGAGTTACTATGCAAAACCCACAGAGATCAGGTGCTCAGGCACCTCAGCCGTCTGGGGCTTCAGGTCAACTGGGAAAAGAGCCAGCTCACTCCAGTTCAGAGCATCTCTTTTCTCAGGATGGAGTTAGACTCGGTCTCAATGTCGGCACGTCTCACCAACGAGCGTGCCCAGTCAGTGTTGAACTGCCTCGCCGCCTTCAGGCCAGGCACAGCGGTCCCCTTAAAACTTTTCCAGAGGCTCCTGGGGCATATGGCGTCCTCCGCGGCGGTCGCGCCGCTGGGGTTGATGCATATGAGACCGCTCCAACACTGGCTCCAGACCCGAGTCCTGAGAAGAGCATGGCGCCACGGCGCCGTATGCAACGGGCACGCAGCCTCAGGCCGTTGGAAAGGGGCCCAGCTGCGTTGGCACATCAACTGCCTCGAGTTGTTGACCGTCCTTTTGGCCCTGCGGAAGTTTCTCCCGTTAATTCGGGACAAACATATCCTAGTCAGGTCGGACAGCACCACTGCGGTCGCGTACATAAATCGCCAAGGCGGCGTACGCTCCCGTCACACGTCACAACTCGCCCGTCGTCTCCTCCTTTGGAGCCAGCACCGACTCAAGTCGCTGCGTGCCACTCACATCCCCGGCAACCTCAATGTGATAGCGGACGTGCTGTCATGACAATGCTTGTCTGGCGGAGAGTGGAGGCTTCACCCCCACTCGGTGCAGCTGATTTGGGAACGGTTCGGCAAGGCCCAGGTAGACCCCTCTGCCTCCCGAGAGACCTCCCACTGCCCGCTCTGGTACGCCCATTAAGAGACTCCCCTCGGGGCAGATGCACTGGCACACAGCTGGCCGGTGGGGCTGCGCAAGTACGCATTCCCCCCAGTGAGCCTTCTTGCACAGGTGCTGTGCAAGGTCAGGGAGGACGAGGAGCAAGTCACTCTCGTGGCTCCTTACTGGCCCACCCGGGCCTGGTTCTCGGACCTCATACTCCTCGTGACAGCCCCTCCCTGGCGAATTCCCCTGAGGAAGGACCTTCTTTCTCAGGGACGGGGCACGCTATGGCATCCGCACCCAGACCTCTGGAACCTCCACGTCTGGTCCCTGATGCGGAAGATCTAGCTGGTCTACCACCCACGGTCGTAGCCACGTTCAACCAAGCTAGAGCCCCTTCTACCAGGCAACTCTACGCCCTGAAATGGCGTCTGTTCGTGAATTGGTGTTCTTCCCGGGCAGAAGACCCACAGAGGTGCGCAGTTAGGTCTGTGCTCCTGTTCCTACAGGAGAGGTTGGGGGGGAGGCTGTCCCCATCCACCTCGAAGGTGTATGTTGCCACTATTGCAGCTCACCACAACCCAGTAGACAGCAACTCTCTGGGTAAGCACGACTTAATCATCAGGTTCCCAAGACGTGCCCGGAGGTTAAAAACCCCTCCTGGCCAAACCTGTTCCCCTCCTGGGGATCTCTCGGTGGTCCTCGCCGGTCTTCAGAGATCCCCCCCCCGAGTCGCTAGAATCAGTTGGCTCAGGGCCCTCTCCTGAAAAGACGGCCCTGCTGATCGCGCTCACTTCCATCAAGAGGGTCGGGGACCTGCAAGCGTCCCCTACTAACGACACATGCCTGGAGCTCGGTCCGGCAGATACTCATGTGATCCTAAGACCTCGACTGGGCTATGTGCCCATGGTTCCTACCATGCCCTCTGGAGATCAGGTAGTGAACCTACAAGCGCTGCCCCGGGAGGAGGCAGACCCAGCCCCTCTCACTGTCGTGTCCGGTACGTGCCTTGTGTGCCTACCTGGACCACCCCCAGAGCTTCAGGCGCTCTCAGCAGCTCTTTGTCTGCTTTGGAGGACCAGCAGAAAGGGAACGCTGTCTCCAAACAGAGGTGTCTCACTGGGTGATGGATGCCATTCAGTTGGCCTATCACACCCAGGCCATGCCCCCCACTTACGGGTTCGAGCCCACTCCACTAGGAGCGTGACATCCTCATGGGCACTGGCGAGGGGCACCTCCCTAGCAGACATTCGCAGAGCTGCGGGCTGGGCAGCACCTAACACCCTTATGATCTCAGGGTTGAGTCAGTCTCATCCCGTGTTCTCTCAGGTCCGAGCCCGTAGAACTCGGTACACGTCGACGATCTGACCGGGTGAACCGCTTGTTCCAGCGCCGTTTCCCTCTGCCGAGGCAAAACAGTGCGCTTTTGCCCCAGAGGACCCAGGTCCCTGGTTGATTCCTCCCTAGCACTTCGGACCCGCAGCAGGTCATCGGAGGAACGTGCTGGTCCAGTCCACTACGGGTACCTCCGGCTACCCCTACTGGAATAAGTGCTCCACAGATCAGGCCGCCTACGGGACTCCTCCTGTGTGTATTTCCGCGGCACGGTCACCTTACGAGCTGACCCGCGTCTCCCTTAGGCAGTCCTTCGCTGCCCTCCGGTCGCCGTGTTGTAGCAACTCCCCCCTCCTTGAGGTTGGATCTACCACTGTGCCATTTCCTTCCACATGCCTAAGTGGCCATGTGATGTATTTTGCCACCTTTACCTCCCCTGTTGGGCGGGTGTGGCCTCCGCAGGGTCTTTTCCCCCTAAGAATAGGAATTCGGAATAAGACCCCCTTCCCTCGATGCGGTAAGGGCCCCGTCTGCTCTTGCTCTATGCCGAGAAAACATAGAGAGAAAAGAGGCCCAGCCAGGCTTGGCCCGTTCCCTAGTTGGGAGCGTCACCTTGTTCCCCCCTAGGGTAACCAAAAGGACGCTGACGCTTTTTCGGGGCATTGGGGAAGAGTACGTGCAGCCTGAACACAGTTGGTCGCTTGTGCACGTGCAAAATACCTGCCCGCTTCTGTGTCAGCAGTACACGTACACGGCTCAGCGCATGGCGAGTTTTGAAGTGGACCCCTAGTGTCGCTTCTTCGACACGACGTCGAAGTGAGCGACAGACGGGGAACGTCTCGGTTACGTATGTAACCTCCGTTCCCTGATGGAGGGAACGAGACGTCGTGTCTTCCCGACCACGTCGCTGAGCCGAGCCGCTGAGATGTCTGGAACACTCCCGGCTCCTCAGAAAAATCCTGAATGAACGAGCGTATTTCTCTCGCCTTTATATCCGTATCCGGAGGCGGAGTATGCAAATACTGTTCGCCAACTCTCATTGGCCTTTTTTCATAGATCAGAGGTATCTTTCGGCGCTCAAGAGAGACCCCTAGTGTCGCTTCTTCGACACGACGTCTCGTTCCCTCCATCAGGGAACGGAGGTTACATACGTAACCGAGACGTTAATTACTATCAAGGTAAAGATAAAAAAAAAAAAGCAAACGTTAAATTAAAAAACTTTTCAGAGACATTTCAGAATTCACAGAGATCACACAAATGCCTTCTATTAAAATGCAGAAATGTCAGGCCCAGAGACAGATGGTGCATAATCATGGAGCAATGGGTGAAGTAGCATGTATGTGTACGCACAGCTCTGATTTGCATGTGATCATCGGAGGCAAAACATCTTGGATTCTTCATTGATATTCAGCTGTGCCACTGACAGAATAAGCAGACGCCGTAGCCCGAGACTCAATGGATAACTAATTACTTGTCATTCTCTTACAAACAGCCATCACATTAGCCTGACAGAATGTTGTTGTGGTTTTCTGGCTCTACCCAAACACAAAGACCCCACCATTAAGATGGCCTCAATTATTCTCATGGGGTAAGTTCAACTGGCTCATCCTATACGGCCGCCCTGCCAGAATTAACAAACATGCCCGATGCAGCTGTTCAGACATCCATCAGAACAGGTCAAAATCACTGCAGCAAGACCGGAGGAACAACATGAAACAGGACGAGTGTTTTCAAGAGTCTCAGAAAGTCTATGTTTGCTGAGAGAGTTACAAAGATTGGACACTCATGTAAACTGTGTGAAATCTTACCTCAAAATCTTCTGAGAAGCCATGTTGGTTATTGGAGTAGAGTTCTGATACATGTTTGATAAACTGCTTGACAGGAATGGCCTCCATATCATCTGAAACAGAGCAAAATTAAAAAATGTATTGGTTTTCAATTCAAAGTTAAGACAAGTAATTTTAGGCACAGTGCACCCTTGAGTGACTTGAGGTTATATGCTTTGCTCCAGGGTTCTGATAGAATGATATATCAACCAGGCCAATTAATCAGCCATTATTTTGCCATGTTTTTGATACAGGTGTAAGTTCCACATTGTGTGAGTTCAGAAATCTACCAACATCCAATGTAAATGGACAATATCCATTTTTGATGCAATTTTAAAGAAATATAATCTAAAATATGTATGTGTCATTTAAGCGATTTTGTTTACATTTTATTTGCTGTCATTTAAAATGAGGTAAACCTGCACACTTTCTATAATTGGCTCAGATCGGTGCTGATTTGGCAGCCACTATCCCAACACACTCTATACCTTCTGAACGGAAGCCACCATGATTTGATTTGTTCATTGGCTGTGATGAAGAGTCTAAGAGGACGGATTAAGGATCAGGGTTCAACTTTAGCCACTGTGAGCGAAAAAAAAGAAACTGAAGAGATACACACTCACAACTGACACACCTACTTACACACACACTCATAAAGAAACTGAAAAGATACACACTCACAACTGACACACCTACTTACACACACACACTCATAAATAAACTGAAGAGATACACACTCACAACTGACACACCTACTTACACACACACACATAAAATAAGCCGACAAGCTGTCATTCCAATCAGTCTATTACATGTGGATAAGCCTATAAAGCAATAAATAAATAAACAAATGTATTCAAAACACCAACACACACACAGCAATACATTTTTAATTTAGGTTTACTGTATATCAAGACAAGCAATTTTATCAACAAAACAAATACCCAAAAATCCCAGATCTCATCCCAGATGCGTGTGACTTTATTTCTTCTGCTAAAGACAAAGATTTTTAGGAGAATATCTCAGCTCTGTAGATCCATACAATGCAAGTGAATGGTGACCAAAAACTTTTAACTCCAAAAAGCACATAAAGGCAGCATGAAAGTAATGAAGTGGTTAAATCCATGTCTTCTGAAGTGATCTAATCGGCTTTGGGTAAGAACAGACTAAAATGAAAGTCCTTTTTCACTGATCATGTCATTGCAGTATCTAGGCATGATCATGATTTCAAGCCCGATTACACTTCCTAGTGCTTGATGAATGTATGCGCAGAGCACTACTTAGATGACCCTAGAAAAAGTAACTGAGCTTGAGATCATAAGAAGGAGACTGCAGATATCAAGTTGAACAGTGTAAAAGGTCTGTTCATTTTGGTCTGTTCTCACCCAAAGCATTTGGATTGCTTCAGAAAACATGAATATAGCCAATAGAGTCTGGAGTATGGATTACTATTATGCAGCATTTATGTGTTTTTGGAGCTTCAAAGTTTTGGTCACCATTCACTTGCATTGTATGGACCAACATTTGTAATAATTATGAGCATCATAAATACAATAATAACGATTAACTAATAAAAAAGCTAAATAAACAAAGCTTCTGTGAATAAAAAAATACAGAACGTACTGTGACCTTAGCTAAACACCCTCTAAAACTTTCTACTCAAATTTAAGGCGATTTGTGATCCTTTTGTCTTTATCCTAAACACCTACAACTGAATACAGCTACTAATTACATTTTGGCATGCAGGAACGTTAGTAGGCCAGAAACACACTGGAAAATTCACCCAGAAATTGAAGGCCCTATTTAGCAGGAAAGCGGCCATATTTGAAAGAACAGCAAATGTTAATGTTGTAAGAGCCAGAGCCAAGAAAAAGAGAAAGAGAGAAAGAGAGAGGCAATGGTGCCCACACTAAATGGATCTATGTAAATACCCAGGCCAGTCCAAACCAAGCCAAGCTGGCACACAGTAGCCCAAATTGGATTGAGGGCACTGTGCCACCTTTATTGTGAGATATGCCCACTGCATAACAATGAAAATTGTTTAGTGCTTAATGGAAAGCCCAGGCAAATCGATGGCTCTCGTTGAATTAAGCTGCACAAATCTCACCCAAATCACAGGGAGGGGTTCTACTACACTGAGGGAAAAGGACCTGAAACATTCAGACCCTTGACAATCATACAGTATACCGTACAGTCCACTTCTGCTCCAATGCACTTTTTGCTAATTATTTACATTTTCATTTTCTTGGCTCTTATCCTGGTATGATTATCCTTCCTAACCAAGACTACATTTCCTCAAACAGCTCTCACAAAAAATGTACTGTCTATTTAAAAAAAAAACTCTTCAATTTAGCTCACACTCATCAAATCCAGCTTACAGTAAACAAAAATGTTATGCAGAAAAAGTGTGCTTGCAAAACTCGTCACCACGAGGCTAGGGTGTTGCAGGCTGTTGCCACGCCATGACTATGTGGTTACTAAGGTGCTCAGAGTGTTTTTTTTTTACTCTGTTGCTATGCAGTTGCTAGGGGGTTCTGTGTTGTTGCTTGGTGTCCCAAGTCATAAAAGCCCACTCCAAGTCTCTATGATATTCGGGTCCCTAGATACGACTCAAATTTAAAAGAAATACATTTTATTGTCCAAATCCAAATATGTCCATAGCACAAATGGTGAAAAATGACTTGCGTGCTGCTAAAATTCTTATCCCAAAATATGAGCAAAAGTAATAGCGATGTTTGGCTTACGAAGCACAAAAAATATTCTTCCTCCCTGTTTAACCAGCTGAAAACTTAATCTGAGCCACTTCACGTCAAAATCAATGCAGCAATGGATTTTTACATTTAAGGATCATTACACTAATCGCACAGAATAACAGCCTGTAGAGAGTAGAATTAAGGTCTATACCACACATAATTACGACAGCCAAAGTGATGTTTGATCTTAGCATACCTCCTGTATCAGAGGGAAATGTGTGTTTAGGTTGATAAATGTTTGACTGATCTGCAATCTGTTTGTCCAATGCTTCCCAGCCTTTTTTGTTTTATGTACCCCCACAGACCCATCAGCAGAGCTCAAGTACCCCTTTCATTGAGACCAAACCAGAAATGTGTTTCTTATTTAGCCTTATCATTACTACTTGTACTATCATACATTTTTGTCAGTCACTTCTATACTAATAAAAGATAAATAGTGAGGGTGAAAAACACCAAGTAGCACATATATTCTGCTACAAATCTCATTCACATAAATGTATAAAACTTGCACACATTAATTTGTTTTCTTTCCTTAAAGCTGCATTAAGTAACTTTTGTCTTTGTGCCATCTTGGACTTACACTGACACCTAGTGGCTTGGATGTAGCATCTTTTAAAATATTTATTTTTAAAGTTTTCAGTTTCAGATGCCATTACAGAAATGTAGTATTCATTGTCAGCCATAATTACTTTAATCAATGAGTGAAAGTGTCCAATAGCAGGATGGTTACTGAGGTTAAGCACGTAATATTCGGCTGGTCATGTGATTCTAACATGGCAGCCCCCATGTGCGGACCCTCTCCATGTAGAATAAAACAGCTTTTATAAGACTGGAGTCTTCATTTTAATATTAATATTCAGTCATCATTTCCTCATCCTCACGTTGTTCCAAACCCATATAACTTTCTTTTTTATGCAGAACACAAACAGCAAATTTTTGAAAAATATCCCTGTCTATCTTTTCAATACAATGTCAGTGGATAGTGATTCCGCTTTCAAGCTTTAAAATGGATACAAAAAAATATACAATTTGTGCATCATATTCCAAGTCTTCTATAGGCATACGATAGCTTTTAGAGAGTAAAAACCTGAAATTAAAGTCAGTAATGAGAGAAGTTTGTTCACACTGGCTTGCAGGCTCACACATGTACTTGCATTGGTTTTCTGCAGCGCTATATGGTTGCGTTGGACTACCTTTATGCTACTTTTACATCCTTTTTGAAGCTTGAAAGCAGAATCACTATCTACTAACATTATGCTGTCATATGAGTTTGCAACGACATGAAAGTGAGTAAATGATGACAGATTTTACATTTTGGGGTGAACTATCCCTTTAAGTACCCCATGCGGTGTATGAATTCCTGCTTGGGAATCACTGTTTTAGGTGATGCCTACCTGGGATGGGGATAAAAGGTATGCTCTCATTGGGCACGACTCTGGGAGAGCTACTGTCCTCAACGTAGAAATGAGCTGTTTGGAAGCACCTCCTGAGAGAGACAGATAGAAAAAACAGACAGTCATTGGCCAGTGTAAAACACTGTTGTCATCAGGTGTGGTTTAAGAAACAATCCCCACCAGAGTAAACACAGATGCCAAGGGAGACGTATGAGAGGATCAAGGTGAACTTTGAATCCTCTTTCCAAACAGCAAATCAAACACTCCAAACACAGATTACAGTTCCACACTTCAAACGCTCTATTTAAATCGGGTAATTTTGATAAATCACACACACACACACACACACACACACACACACACACACACACACACACACACACACACACACACACTAATTTACCCCTAAAACTTAGCGTGACACATTTCTATCTATGTAAATTTCTAGCTTTTCTTAGAATGTATCTAAACTTCTAAAACTGTATAAAGACCCAATACCGCAGATCACAAGTTAAACAAGTAGTTGACATGAAATACTTATGGGAAGTTGACATGTTCTGTAGTGACATGCTAAACTACATCTAAAACTATTTTAAACAATATTTTGCTAATCCTTTTGCGTAGATTTGTTATGTTTCTATGATTTATATTTATATTCATATTAAGTCAGAGACTACATGTGATATTTATACATTTGTCACACCTCTTGACTATTTCAAATGAACTAGTAAATGTAAATGGCGATTAAAAGTTGTAAAAAAAACCCCCAACTTGACAGGTTAAAGGACCTAAGATATACACCTACCTTGTGCATTAATTAAAAATGATGTAAAAAAAAAAAACTGGACATGCTGTGTCAACTACTCAAACACACTCTTTCAGTGAAAGAAAACTGTTTTTATCTCTTTCCTTCAATATGCTAAAGGCCTGACAAGCAGGGCAAAACTGAGAAAACAGAATCTACGGTGTATCTAGTAAAGAAACAAACTGAAACCAAAAGAACAATGGCTGCACTAAAGTTACAAGAAGCTCATGTTTTGGATGTCACCCTGATAAATCAGCAGGAGCTTTTTCTGTCCTACCTGTATTTGATACACAGCAGAGAACAGAAGCTGTTCATCCCTGCAAAGAACGAGGGATTTCAGAAGAGGAGAAGCACTGTTGCCTCCACATGCTGCCACTGAGCAAACACAGTGAGTGAGTATGCAATGGGAAAGGGGGGGTTAAGAGGGTTGGTCTTGACGTATCACATGCACAGGGCTTTACACAAGTGTTAGAGCCACCGCCAGGGCCAGACGTGAACAATGCACTGATCCCAGATCAGCCCAAAACTGATCTGATAAACCCCAGACACCTGCTGCCTTTCCCTCTGCACACACACACACACACACACACACACACACACATGCGCGCTCCTTTGTGTCCAACTCCTTCATTCCTTTGTTGAACTCTTTATACCTTCTCATCTTCCTGCCCAGGAGAGTAAAAAAATACAAACAACAACAACAAAACCTAACCACAGCAACAAACCATATCAAATAAAAAGTTGAACTGAAATGTTTTATTTTTTTTATTTTATCCCCTTTATTCCAAATTTGGAATGCCAAATTCCCACTACTTAGTAGGTCCATGTGGTGGCGTGGTTATTCACTTCAATCCGGGTGGCGGAGGACAAGTCTCAGTTGCCTCCGCTTCTGAGACTGTCGATCCGTGCATCTTATCACGTGGCTTGCTGTGCATGACACCGCGGAGACTCACAGCCTGTGAAGGCTCATGCTATTCTCCGCGATCCATGCACAATTTACCACGTGCCCCATTGAGAGTGAGAACCTCTAATCGCGACCACAAGGAACTTACCCCTTTTGGCTCTACCCTCCCAAGCAACCGGGGCAATTTGGTTGCTTAGGAGACCTGGCTAGAGTCACTCAGCACACCTTGGATTCGAACTTCCGATTCCAGGTGTGTTAGTCAGCATCAATACTCGCTGAGCTACCCAGGCACCAAGTTGAACTGAATTTAAAAGTAATAGTTCCCCCAAAATGGAAATTGTGTACTCAACAACCCACACTTGTTTCTTTATAAACCTGTATAACTTATTTGGGGAAAGGCAAAAAAGCACCATGAAAGTAGTCCATACGACTCAAGTACTTTATTTCAAGTATTTTGGAGCTATTTGATAGCTTTGTGTGAAGAACAGACAATTTAAGACATACTCGCAAATCTACTGTGCACATGTGCATATTCAAACTTGGCATGTTGTGAACGGTTACGAGATATGAAAAAGAATGGTGTCTTTGCTGTAACTTTCAAATCTGATTTGTGCATATTCAAATTGAGTGTTTTACGATTGGTTTACGAGACAAGCGAGAGCCAATGGTTGTTTGGCTTTATTAACGTCAAACATGGTGCGACGCATCTTTACACTGCATAAGTAAAATACATGTGACTGAGATTTGAGAGCTGCAGCTTAAGAAGTCTTGCAATAAAGGACAGAAGTTAATTTTGGAGCTTGACATCCCCTGGTCAAAAGAGCTGCGTGAATATTATTCAAAAATGTTCCTTCTGAGTTTCACAAAAGAATGAAAGTCAGACAGGATTGGTACGAAATGAGGGAGTGATAACAATTACAGAATTTTCATTTCTGGGTGAACAATTCCTTTAAGCCCTGGCTAAATTACACTAGAAAAACTGTCCGTCCAGTCTAATTAATCTTTAGTCAGGCTCCTGGCTTAAACCACATCAGAGAAACCCTCCCTCTCTGGGAACTGGGAAACTTCATGGTCTGATTTGTGGAACAAAAGCAGATCAAGGGGAGGTAGAAAATGTTTCAGGTAATAAGCACACACACGGCTTTAACCAGTTAAACTGGACAATGTGCTTTTATTGTGTGGTGCAAATGTAGCTTTAAATGAATAATCACATGGCTTTAATACAATGTTTAAGTGGAATTTAGATAACATATTTTAGTCTACTGGTATGTGGTGGTGATTAAAGTGATATTTCACACAAAAATGAAAATTCTCTCATCGTTTACTCAACCTCATGCCTTCCCAGATGTGTATGACTTTCTTTCTTCTGCTGAACACAAACAAATATATATTTATATTTTTAAATATCTCCAAGTGAATAGTGACCAAAACGCTCCAAAAACCACACAAAGGCATCATAAATGGAATCCATAAGACTCCAGTGGTTAAATCTATATCTTCAGAAGTGATATGATAGGTGTAGGTCAAAATTAAGTCATTTTTAAATATAAATCTCCCCTTTCACTTTCACATTCTTCTTTGTTTATTTTTGGCGATTCACATTCTTCATGCATATTGCCACCTACAAGGCAGAGAGACATAAATATTGATCTGTTTCTCACCCACACCTATCATATTGCTTTTGAAGACATGGATTTAAACACTGGAGTCATATGGATTACCTTTATGCTGCCTTTATGTGTTTTTTGGACCTAAAAAGCTCTGGCCACCATTCACTTGCATTGTATGGACCCACTGAGCTGAGATATTCATTGTTTATGTTCAGCAGAATAAAGAAAGTCTGACACATCTGGGATGGCATGAGGGTGAGTAAATGATAAGAGAAATTTCATTTTTGGGTGAACTATCCCTTTAAGTGATTGGCTATGTGTCTCCTGTAAACCTAGCAAGCTGCTATGCTCTTTACTACCTACATAAGCAGCTGCCTTCTATTCCTGGGCAGCATCCTAACCAAAATGTAACCTTATAAGTGACTGATTTGGATCTCGGGTAACTTTTAAAAGATGTTGTGTCAAGTTACAACTTTGAAGAGGAGAAGCTATTCTCTCTCGTTCAGCTGCTGCCTCTTGCTGTTCTGAGCACAAATGCATAATGGATGAATTCTTTCGCCCATATGCACTATTTTTAATTGCTGGTGTATGAAAACATGCGCTGGATGGATGTCTCTGACCGTTTAAATGCGTTTCCGACAATGTGCATTTCAGTGCAGGATGATACTGGAAACTGGATGTAGATGTGTCTTCAGCGTATTTCAGTGTGGATTGCATGTTTTTTCAGCTTATACCAATGTGGATTGCTTGTGAACCAGTCACAATACGATTCATGCTGTGCAAAGGAACTGTTATTGAAGGATGGGTCAGATAAAAAACACTTGGACCCAATCAAAAACGTATGTAAACCGTTTCATTTATGAATATTTTAATTGTGATGACTGTTTGATAGTTTATGGTGCTGACATCCTGTTTACACTGGGGACGTCTGTTGATACGACGGTACGTCTTGAGGATGTCTACACCGGGCGCATTGATACAAACTTTCTAAACCGTTTATTGATGTTGTTGGCAGTAGTAGCATCAGCGCGTGCTGCACAAAATGGAATGGGACATCTGTTTACTGTAGGCGCAACGTGCCGTGCTGCAATAGATGCTTCCTTGGTAGACAGCATCATTAATTATAATATTATTATTGCTTTTGATGTGCTGCAACTCTCGTGTACGGCGTAGACAGGGTGTGAGTGTTCATCTCAAGTGTGCTTGAGATGAACAGTTTAATATAATCAGATGCAATGGGTTGGATGTGTGTTATGTGTAACCCCTGAAATATAGTTTTATAATGTTGAGGAGCTTGTTCATTCTCTTCAGATTGAGTTTCAAAAATGGCTGAATTTGAGGGGCTGGATGCTGTTTGCCAATCAGAACAGTGGACATTTACGTTGAAGTTTTAAGGAGGCGCTTAGGCCAAAACCAAGCGTTTCAGACAGAGGGCCAGAGACAGGGTGGGAAATGATCATATATTACTAAATGATGAATTTTTTAATGCAAAAAAGTTACTCACATTATCAGTGGACCTCAAGGAGGATAATACAATTATAAAAAAAGAGCATTTCATGACCCCTTTAAAGTCAACACGTCTATCGACTTCGACTGCCATCTTGGATTATATTTTTTCATTGCGCTCGTCACAAATTGCGAAGGACTGGTGGTTGCAAAAATACTGCTTCAAACAGTAAACCAAACTTGGAATTAGCTGACCCAACAATTAGCTGTTACCTTTACATAGTCAGGTTAAGCTAAATGAAATATCGTGATGCATTGTAGGCTGTCAAACGATGTAGGCTTTTAGCGATATTTAGAGGAGCTAGCAAGCACTAGCTGTCTAATCTGTCAAATCTAACACAACAGTTTGATGGTTTTCTGCCACCACTTATTGTGCATGCACTGCAATGTTTGTAAACAATGGGATTGGTCTATTTATATGCATTTACGGCGATCTGTTTGAAAAGGAACGATGCTAAATACAGGTGTAAACAGGGTCCAAAATGTTTAGATATTTGTCCACTTCAACCATATTCGGAGGTTGCCGAAAATGCATGTGACCACATTGGGGTCATAGTATTTACATGCGACCTACTCGCCTGTCTATCAACCATTTAGCTAAACAAAAGTTTTAACTTTGCCAGTTACTGTACATTGTGGATTTAAAAGGAAATAACATTCCGATTGGAAAAATTTAAAATGAGAATAAATGTACATGCACACGAACTTGATGGGACTTGACAGGGTTTGGACTTCTTCTTCACTATGCCTGATAGCAACATGCAGTGACACAGATAAGAAGCACGCACATCTGAAGCTCAGTTAATACAGGCTAAAATAATTCTGCATTACACGTCATGCTAGTGCTTAAATTAAATGCAGTAGTACATTGACGTAATAACTGATGTATGTCATAATCATGAGACCCTCCCCTCGAAATCCAAACACAATAAAAATGAAGTATTTTATAACCAAGTGTAAACGGTGATGTGTCTTGCTTGTTCACTTGTGACTGAATCACCAAGAACACATCTTCAAACAGGGCCAACAACCCTCAGTGTTGTCCAAACCCTGTCAAACAAACTGAAAATATTTCTGTGACCGCCTCTCTCTTTCACAGCAGAAGAAATGAGGGAGAGGTTAAAAAAGAATGAAGCAAGAAAGAAAGAACAAGCCCCCATAGTGGAAAGGAAATGACTGAAAACACAAGTGCTTGAGGTGGAAACAATGGTGTAACAGGGACAAACCCACACACACACTGTGTGCTGTGACAGAAGGTAAAGATATTTGATCTGATAAAGACTGAGACATAAGTGTGTTGTACTGAGACTAATCTCAGTCAGTCTACTGACCAGATTAAACCAAAAGACCCTCACTCACACACACACACACACACACACACACACACACACACACACACATTATGTATGTGTATGTTTTAATTGCTGATCATTACAGCTAAAATCTGTTCTAACAACCAATGGACTTCCCAAAGGAATAGTCCATGGGTCATATGTTTGTTATGGTCTGTATTATATTGTACAGTCTGTAATAGTGCTATGACAGATGTTCAGTATGGTTGTGTGTTTGTAAAAGATGTGTGTTTTATAAAACAGTAAAGGATTGGGAGGAGTTCACACATCTCAAAATATTTCACAACCCCCTGACACTGTATGAGCTTCTTAGGAAGGAGCAGATGGCTGTTTTTGGCCCAGGAAGGAGAGCGTCCTGGCACAAGCCTGTTCCAGCACCAGAGTTGTTCACTAAACTGATACATAGTGATTGTGAGACACCCAGAGAGACTTTATCAGCTGCGGCCCACTGAAGAGCAGACGCGATCCAGAGAGAAATGCACACACACAAATATCAAACTCACCCCCTCAGGGTATAGAGACAAATCCAAATGGCTGTAATGAACTTACAATTGAAGTATATGGGGCATTCATGAAAGTTTTATTCCTTTTGAATTATAAAGTTTTATATTTTATCCCCAAAGTATGGCTAGGATACTCATGTGACACCAGGCTTCACAATGAATATCATTTCATTTGCTTCTGTGACCCGAAACGCAGCTCTGGCGGCCATCAAAAAATGTTCAACGAAGGAAAAACGTGACTGTCAAAGTGATGGAATGAACTGAATTGCTCATCAATGTTTTTAAAATTCGCTAAAAGATGGAGAATGTTCAGTTACCACCTCCGTAGCGTTTTCCATTTTGCACAAGTAACTTTGATCAGATCACTAGTATCCGATCACAGTGGAGATGCTTTTGACTGCAATCTAGCTAAAGAATATCCTGATACTATCCGGTTATTAAATGCATGTTAATGCAAGGTGTAAATGGGGCCATAGATATCTTAAAAAGAGTCGCTTTTACCCAGTCTCAGGTGTGACCATGGAAACAGGGGCCTTGGCAATCACCTCCATAACCCATCCATTGCTGTGGCAATGCCCGGAGGGAATACTACAGCCTCTCTCTATCTTACTTACAGTCATCAGACACACGCTGTCAACACTACTAACTAGTTTTCATTCCACCCCCTCGAGGCCCAGGGGATGCCAGGGGCCCCAGAGTGATAAACTAACTGCTACACTTTTCAAATCAACACAAACACTCACAGACATTCACAACAACCCACATGGTTGCCAAAATCTAAAGCAACAAAACAGATGTGAAGTGTTTAAGATTGTCACATAAAGGTAAAGCCATCCGTCTGTTGAGTCAGTGACACTCCGTGATTTAATCAGAGAATCAGTCGCAAAGAGTCACTCAGGAAATCAGTAATCCATCCAGAGTGAGTTATTCAGTCAGTTTGTCAGCGAGTCACAGAATTCGAAACGTGACTGAATCTGTCAGTGTGGATCAGTGTCTCACCTCCAGTATACGAGGACAGCCAGCAGCAGAATGAGACAGAGGAAGGTTAGCGCCGACACCACCACCAGAGGAATAATCCACTCCATCCTGCCTGACCCAGGCATCGGGTACATGCTGGAGACTATGGTGCGCTCTGAAACACACACACACACACACACACACATGCACACATACACGTCACTATACACAAAACACACAGTAGACCACATTTCAGAACTTGTTTAGCTGCTACCAAGACAGCATATTTGGACATCATAGTACAATTGAACGTTCTATTGTGCCAATACAAGCTTGCACATCTGTGGTCGATTGATATTAGCTTTTTTTTTTTTTTTAAATACTGATACATAGAAATCTGTTTACCCCATAACATATCAAAATGTATGTATATTGCATTTCACGTAACATCATTAAATGTGACGAGTGTCAAATTTGTGCCACAAGGATCAGGGTTGGGAGGGTTACTTTTAAAATGTATTTCACTAGAGATTACAGAATACCTGCTGAAAAATGTAATTTGTAACGTATTCCGTTAGATTACTCAAAGTCAGTAACGCAATCTAAATTCTTTGGATTACTTCATCAGCACTGGAGGATTTTTTTTTACTTGTTTTGACTGTAAATTAATTAATAACAAGTTAAAAAATCTGACAGCAGTAAAGACATTAAAAATACATTCTCTAGGGGGCCTGGGTAGCTTAGCAAGCAAAGACTTCTCGTAGTTTGCCTTCCTCATGGTTGCTATAAGGTGGTTATCGTTCTCGTTGGGTTGCATAGTATGGGCCTCCACGTGCGCTAGGTCTCCATGGTAACGCGCTCAGCAAGCCAGGTGACAAGAAGCGTGGGCTGACTGTCTCAGAAGCAGAGGCAACTGAGATTCGTCCTCCACCTCCAGGATTGAGATTGAGTCATTGCGCCACCATAAGGAATCAGAGCGCAATGGGAATTGCGCATGCCAAATTGGGGAGAAAAGGGGATAAAAATAAATATTCCATTTTCCATTAAAATGCACAATGGTCAAAGCGTTACAAGGTTCAAGATCATGGACAGTGTGCTGGGACATCGTCCCATTGTTAGTGGAGAGACCACCCAGGACACCATGGCAGTTGCAGTCGCTGAGTTGAAAACAATAACTTATCTTGCTAGCAAGCTAATGTTTACATAATGTTGACTACCACAAAAAATATTTTCAACTTGTCCCTCATTTCTACAAAAACAAATAAAAATAGCGGTTACATTGAGACACATTCAATAGAAGTGAATGAGGGTTTAAAAGGCAGAAATGTGAAGCTTATAATTTTATAAAATAACTAACATTCTATTAGCTGTTTAAATCGTCATTTTTACAAACATTGTAGGGTTTGTTGACGTCACATTGACATGGCAACAAAGTTGTAAATTTGTCATAAACTTTACACAGAAAAGGTTTATCATACTAAAAATCTTATTTACAAGCATATTGTTTATATCTTGTGGCTGTACATTTGAAAAAGTATTTTAAAAAATTGGTCCCCATTCACTTCCATTGTAAGTGCTAGCTGTTTCCCCACTATCGGGCCAAATAAGGGTTAGCTAGTATTTGTCCATGTATGGTCCAGTTGCGATCCCACTGTCCCTTCGGGGGCTTCATCGTGTCGCCTCAGGGCTTTCTCGGGGCCAATGGCCTTTGTCCTGCCGATTGGTACCCTTGGTAACAAGGCCAACTGGGGATTGAGGCGGGGTCAAAGTCAAAGGCGGAGTTTCGCTGTATCATGTCAGAGGTTTCAGCACCAAGATTACTGAACTAGCAGGTTGTAACCATTGCACAATGGTACAGGTTCAGGAAATGTTTTTAATTGTATAATTTTCCATTAAAATGCACAATGGTCAAAGCGTTACAAGGTTCAAGATCATGGACAGTGTGCTGGGACATCGTCCCACTGTTAGTGGAGAGACCACCCGGGACACCATGGCAGTTGCAGTCGCTGAGTTGAAAACAATAACTTATCTTGCTAGCAAGCTAATGTTTACATATGATATACACTCTTGCTTGTGAAATGGGCGGAGTGTGTGACGTTGAAACCAGGGCGGCGTATTAAGGGTGGGTTTTAGGACAACGCTGCAAGGTAATTGGTATTGGGAATGCAGATCGATTTTGGTTTCGCGGCGAGGATATTCACCCTGGCTCGCACTGGCCCGGTAATGTTAAAAGCAGGTACTGTAACCCAGATTTTTGCTTTTTTTGAAGAAAAGAAGGGGCAAGTCAAAACACATTTTTGTGGAAATTAATATTATGCCACAAATGCTGCTGATTGAGTTTTATTTGTATTGAACCTGGAATATTCAAATAAATACTGTTTGTAATCTCATAAGCCCCCCATAAGCATCACCAAACATTATGGCAAAAATCACATCACATTTACTTATATTTATGAATAATAGCAACAACAAAAACAACAACAATAATCAAAATCATTATAATAATTACATTGTAATACAATAATAAATTGTATTATGATAAAATAATAATCAAATTGATAATTTATAACAAATTAATTACATAAGATAAAATTGCACAACATTTTTTGAAAATAAAATAAACACATTTACACAACATTTATTAAAATTAATTAAATCCAATCCAACCCAACCCAGCTCTAAACTGAACGCTAAACCTTTCCCTATCCCTAAAACTTGCTTGGTAGATTGGAAAGGTGTTCCAGGACTAACAAGGATGTCCTACTTGACCAAATCATAACCGTAATATCAGCCTACACACATACACATGCTGTAAACACACTCACTGACATACCGGCGGCTCAAACTGAAGAGTCAATCTGGCAGTGAAAACCACAGATTTAGTCCCCAATTGTAAAGAACATAGAGATCTGAAAGGCTCCAACACCCCCCCCCCCCCCCCGGAGGTTCAGGAAAGCATGCTGCTAACTAATCCATGCTGCTATCCTAACACGCTGCTGCCTCCACACCTCCACACTCTCTGCCTCACCAGAGTCACAAACAGACTTTAAGTCACGCGAGGAAAAGCAGTCAAAAATGTGCTCCAACTCTGGACCTGGCAGTCACACACACGTACAACCTTATATGACGAACATAACTCTAAATATGGAGTTTTCTCTTTTTTCTTGTTTTTTTCACAACTCCCTGCAGCTGAAAATGTTTTCTGCTCTCATCCTCTCTGGACCGGAAAAGTAGGCCAACCATCCACCACAGAAACAAGAAAAGGGGATGGAAGAATTGGGAGAGAGGAGAGTAAGGTAGACGAAGAGACAAAGGGAGGGCTAAGGAATTAAATGAGAGAAAAGGGAGATGAAGCCTTCAGATCACAGGGGACAAACAGATGGGGACACAAAACACAAAAACTTAATGTTTTGGTGAGAAGAAGAAGGTTTTCAGTTTTTACAGTTTCGGAAGAAAATGTGAGTGGTGCTTGCCCGTGCAAAACTCACCCTCCTCATCGTAAGTTTTGGTCTCTAACCTGTGTGTATCGAGAAAGGTGGCAAGTGGCCGTGGTCTTCTCTGTTGGGTTTGCTTGTCTGAGCCGTGCTTTCTGGGGGATTTAGTGCAAACGTCACGTTGTCATCCCCCTCTGGCTCTCTGGTAGGTGACACCTTTGAACTCTCTTCCCCCATTCTCTGTGTGTTGTTCTCCACGTTCTCCTCCAAGACACTAGATGGTGCTGTGCTGTTCTCTGCCTTCCGTCTCCCTCCTTTCTCTTTTGCTGTCGAATCTGGCACTTCTGTGGGCGGATCTTTCGTCACGGAGTTGTTCACCTGCTTTTCAACGTCGTCTGGAATGCTGCTATCTTTATTTTCTGCACCTTTCTCCTCCTCCTCTTCTTCTTCTTCTCCATTCTTCTCCCCATCCTCATCCTCACCCTTCCCTCCTTTCTCTCCTCCATTATCGGATCCCTCGCTCTCAGAGGCTGTGGTGGTGTCCGCATCGGAGGCTGGAGAGGAAGTTGGCTCGGTGGTTGTCACCACGGTTTTGGCCGGGGTCTGGTGGGTGGAGGCTGGAGTTGGAGTAGAGGGTGGAGGTCTGGTGGGCCAGACAGAGCTGGGGAAAGAGGATATGACACCTCCACTGAAGCCCAACCCAGCCAGGAGGGTGCTGGTAACAACGGAAGCCACGGTGGCTTGGCTGCCACTGGAGGAGGGGCCAATCCCGGTTGCCATTGAAACGAAGGAGAAGGGAAGGCCAGAGGAAGTCCAGGTGGATGAGCCGGAGCTGATCGGAGCCATATCTGCTGAGGATGCTGGGGAGACTGTTGGCTAAATGCAGACAGAGAGACAAAACTCAGTCCTTCAATGTTTCTAACTCTTTATTTACATTTGCACTGGTCAACATTTTGAGAAGGATATAGCTGCAGGCAGAGCTCCAAAAAGGAGCAGGAGCTTCAAACCGCCAGCAAAGATATAGGGAGCCACTAACATAACCCTTCCCCTAACCCAAACCGTTTGGGTACTTTGGAGTACGTGGTTATGGCCAATGTCACAAATTTGCTTACTTGATTAGTGACCTAGAAGTAGTGTAGAATCTTAAATATTTTGTATCGTATCTATTGTACGTCATAATGTTGCTTTGTTTTTAATTAGTCAAAAATCCTAACTAAAGCAATATTCTGTGTTTAATAGAGGTTAAGCTCAATCGACAGCAGTTGTGCATAATATTACATCGTCATGGCAACAAAGTTGTAAAATTGGCAATAACTTTACACAGAAAAGATTAGTAAGCAATTTGATCAACCTAAAATCATGTTAACACACATTGTTTATTGCTTGTGGCTATACTTTTGAAACAGTGAGTATTTTTACATTTACGAATGGGCCCCATTCATTTCCATTGTAAGTGACTCACTGGAACCCAGATTTTTACGTTTTTTAAAGAAAAGGAGGGGCAAGATAAAATCAATGTCATCAAACCCTTAAACTCTAAAATGACTGTAAAAATGACAAATTAAACAACATTACAGCTCAAATCATACATGATTTTTAACCAAAGTATTAATGTAAATGCTTTTATAAAATGATAAGCTTCATTTTTGCCTTTAACTCTCCAAAAATTGGCCCATTCACTTCCATTGTAAATGCCTCACTGTAACCTCGATTTTGTCTTTTTTTTTAAAGAAAATATCTTTTTTTATGGTAGTCAACATTATGCCACAATTTCTGTTGAATGAGTTTAACTTGTATTGAACTTGTAAAATTCCTTTAAACAACATCCTATAACTGTGGTCTCAATGTACCGTATGTTTAAATAAAAAAGTCACAATTTGCACCACAATTTTTCTATAGAGCTTTTCAGCTTGTAGTCCAAAAACCCAGAAGAGAATTTGCCATAGGTTCCCTCAGGGTTTTCCTATGGGTTTTTATTGAGGGTTTTTTAACTAAAATAAAGTCTGTGGTAAACATTAATTGAAGATACGAGGATGTTTTGTTCTACAACATAAATTACACACAGTCATACCTCAAATGTGAATTTTGAAGTCACAAAACACACGGAGGCTACATAATTCACGCAAAATTCATACGTTGTCACGGTATGACTGTGTGGAATTTACACTGTAGTACAAAACGTCCACATATAGTCAATTAAAGTTTCAAGTTCAAAAGCCGCATAATAAAAATCCATAGGAAAATCTAGTGGGAACCCGTGGCGAATAAGACTTCCGGGTTAGCCTACAAATTGACGTCACAGCTGAACAGCTATATGGCATGTGACAGTCTGTGAATTTGTTTTTATTCACCCAGAGAAATAAAACGACTGTGAGATTTCAGATTCGGTCTTGCTGAATACTATGCAGAGCACAAAAAATTGTAAATGAAACGCAATGATAAACATTTCAATCAGCATTTTCATCATTGCATTTTGTGTAAAAATCCCTTAACTTTTGCCAGCCTGATCGAAAAATTATAATGTTAAAAATCACAGTTGTAATTTCTTCTGGTTCATTCATTGCACTGAAAATGTAGTCGTGTGATACAGTATTCAGTACAGTGTGCTCTGTTGTGCATACCGCATATTTTGGCAAAAGTAGCAGATCATCTCAATATTCTATGCACAAAGAACATTTGCATATCATGCACAGTACACATACTGGGTACTGTAGAAATAGTTAGATTAGTTTAAAAGCGTGTAACTATCTGTCTGTTCTATCAACACCAGGCTGGGGGACTATTTGGGAAGGCTGTTTGAAAACATGTTTATTTTGGTTGCACTTTATTTTACAGTATGTGTACTTCAGTATACTTACCCAAGAAAGTACTGAGTACTATTAGGTATCTACATAATATGGGTTAAGGTTAGGGTTAGGTTTAGGGTTTGTTACCTAGTAATTACTATAGTCGTTGTAAATATAGCACATAAATGTAGAACAGTACAGTAAAACTCTGTTTGGTGGCACAGAATTACACACTTCATCTTTAAGGCTTTAATGAATGCCTCTGCAGACCTCTAAAGCAAAGAGGTGCTGCCTCCTGCTGGACAGATGTAAACTTACCATCCCAGTTTTCACGATCCTTGTCCCCTCAAATATTCTGGTGGTGTTAGCTAAAAGAGGATATAAATGGTAGGGAATAAATGTGAAGAAACCATTTGTAAACACTAATTAAAAATAGCATTTATATGAGGCTATGTTTGTTTGTGTGTGTGTGTGTGTGTGTGTGTGTGGTACCTCTGAAGAGCATGCTCTGGCTAAAGTCACTGCGTTTGTCATTCAAACACACTGACTGGACACGGAACAGGTACAAAACATCAGTCGACACAGGTGCAATGACAGCTTCCTGAAATACACACAAAAACCCAGGATAACACAACTTTCTGTGATAGAGAGGAAGAGCAGAAAGACGGTCAAAAAGACAGTCCTGTGTTATCTTCTGATGGGTCCAAGATATCAAAATACATACACTTACACACTAAAATGCATCTAGTGGTGGGACATCTTATGAAAGAGGTCTGAAAGATGAAGGTGAACAGCTTGTTCTCCTCTCCTTCTCTTGACAGTAACACCTTCTTCTCAAGTCATTAGCATTGAATAAAGACAGTCTCTATCACTCTATCCTGTCATATAACATTCATTAGCACTTAATGCACACCTGAGCTGCTCAGCTGTGACACAGAGACTCTCTTATTACATTTACAAAATATCTCTTTATAATATACATTTCTATCTTTTACCTATAAATTAGGCATCACTATCAGGATCTGTTTGAGAAATCCTAATATAATAACTGTACAAGAGATAATGTACTAGAGCCAGATATCCAGATCACTTGTCAGTTTTTATTTTGTGATAATGACCAGCTGGCTGTACATGATCCTGCTTATTACACGGCTACTTACAAAATAAATAAATAAATAAATGGACATTAAATATCGTTTGAATTTAAAATTATTTTATTATAAAAGCAGAAAGGAGTGATTTGAGAGACATGAGAGAGCACTCGTCAATTAAACTAAACCACACAGTTTAGTGGTCATTATTAAAAATATGCATAATTCTAAGATTGACCAATCATAATCAAGTATTCTAAAGAGCCATGTAATAATCATTAAACTTACAACAATTTAAGCAATAATCAGACCAGTCATTCTTGTGTAAGTTATAGCTAGGCCAATACTGAATATATGCTTATTTTGTACATTTTCTGCACTGATTTTATGGGAAATTCTGCAGAATTGATTTCAATATTGTAAAATGTTTTAAATAGAGCTGAGTCAACTTAACTTTCATCAGTAGAAAAACATGCAAGAGATCAGAGCCTGGGTGTCAATTATTCCTCTGTTATCATATATGATAAACTTGAGTTGTAGGGAGAGTTTGTTGGATTCTTTCTCTGCTATTTCAGAGCAGGATCTTTTCAAAACTGTACATCAGTTGAAACCATCAAATGCCATACAAATGTTGCATTTTTAAGACTTTTCAAGGAAGTTATTGGGACGTTATGCCCTATTTTGTTGTTTATAGTAAATAGCTTGCTTGTGTCTGGATGTGTCCCAAAGACTGTGATAGTTCAACCACTTCTGAAGAAGCCCTCATTAGATCCTTCGGTTGCTATTAACTATAGACCAATCACTAAATTACTTTGATCAAAAAATAATAGAGAAAGCAGTAGCAAAGCCACTATTGGAGGTAATGAAGAATAATATTTTGAGAAAATTCAGTCAGGTTTTAGAGAAAACCACAGTACAGAGACTGCCCTTCTTAGGGTGACCAATGACTTATTGATGGTGGAGGACACTGCAGAGTGCTTCATTTTAGTGTTGCTTGATTTAATTGCAGCATTTGACATAGTTGTACATTCAGATGGGGTGGCTTTAGATTGGTTTGTTTCTTGTTAGTCGAATAGGAAATTTGTAGTGTCTGCTGCAAATGTCCTCCTCTTCAACAATAAATTGTGGTGTTCCACAAGGATCCCTGTTAGGGCCAATCTACATATTTAACCTCTTGGTTCAATAAATCGAAAATACAACATAAACTGTCATTGTTATGCTGATGACCTACAGTTATGTTTGTCATTGAATCACAATTATCTGACTAATTTAAATCAAGCATGTATAGCAGATATAAAACATTGCACTGAATGCAATTTTCTGCAGTTGAATACTGAGAAAACAGAATCGGTCATGGTTTTAAAACAAGTCAGATTGAGTCAGCACTTAATCAGGTGGTCCAGAACATTCAGCAGGTAGTGAGAAATTTGGCAGTCTATTTTGACACAAATTTTTATTTTGAATATCACGTCAGGATGTTAGTTCAGTCTTGTTTTTATCAGTTAAGGAACATTTCCAAGGTGAGAGAGTTTTTGAGTTTTATGGATACAAAGAAGCTTATTCATGCTTTCATTTTGTCTCACCTAGATAACTGCAATGCCCGGTTTTCAACTTTAAATCAATGCACAATAGCGTGGCCACAAACAGTGCAAAATGCTGCAGCTAGACTTTAGACACAAATTAGGTCTTTTAATCATATTACTCCAGTTTTAGCTTCTTTCATTCATTTTAGGGTTGATTTTAAGATTTTATTAATGACAGAGCATTATATGGTTTGGTGCCAGAACTTTTAAGACCTTACGAACTAGTTAAACCTCTTAGATTTTATTGCTTTGACATTTAGGCTGTTCAGTTTTGCATCCAGATACCAGATATTAGATCTGCTGAGTCTGTGTCTGTTTTTAAGTCTCGTTTAAAAACTCGTTTAAAAAAAACGTCCTTTTTCAACTTTTTGAATTTTTGTTTTTATCTGTGTTTTGTTATTTTATGTTTTGTGAAGCACTTTGTGCTAAATTGATAAAAACTCAATTAGTTATTTAGTAATTATTATTAACAGCTTTTCCTCCACCAGTGCTTGTTCAAATCTCACGATGGTCCCTTTCTGAACCACATGCAAGAAGCCTCATTGCCTCCGAGAAAAATTAAGATTCAATACAATTCTAAGTGCATAAGCAATAGCCATAATCATAACTCACTCCCCCTCCTCATGGTCCGCTGAACGGTACCACGGGCTCGAGGCATTTGTAAATCTTCCGTTAAGTAAACGTGTCAGTTACTCTCCACGACAACACCTTTCTGATTTATGCTGAGTTCAGCTTTATTTCATTTAAGTATTACTCCTAATATTTAATACCTAATATTTAAGTAATAGGTTATTTGTTTTTGAAATGTAAGGAAGAAAAAACTTGCAGTCCTCTAATAGTTTCTCTACTGATTTGGGAGGCACTTCCTTTAAAAATCAAGCCCATAAAGTGACCCAGATTGCAGCATCTTGGGAGGGGACATAAAAATGTAAATGAAGAACTTAAAAGAAAAGAATGGAGGGAATGGAATGGCTCTGATAATGTTTTTGGTGGGGTGCTATTAGAATAAAAATGATGTACAGGAATGGTCGGGATAAAAACGAACAAAATTGACTTTATTTCTGTCTATTCTCTTGTCTTGTAACCCCCTATGGAATCAGAAATCTCAAACGAATAAATTTCAAACCCCGCGGTTGGCGGCCGATTGAAATTCAAGAGGAAACAGACTAAAATATATCTCCACCTTTTAAACAGTTTTAGTGGTTGTTTTAGTGCATTAGTAATTGCAAACGGCAGGCTCCAAGGTCAGAATATACCGCTGCGCCCCCCCTGCTGACAATCTAAAATACAGTCTTTACTCACAGTCACACTCACTATGCCTCTGTAAACATGGATCTGTAGGCCTTAGCAGAGGAGAGATTATAGGATATTATCGATGAGCTGTGAAGTTTACAGATGTAATATCAACATCCTTACATTCCTGACTTTAAGAGGCAGCATGTCTTTCAAGAACTGCTACAAACCTGCAGTCAACCCAAAACTCAAAAATGTTTATTTATTTATTCCTCCTATCCCATCTTAATATGGAGAGACAATGGTAAGTAAAACATTCTGTAGTTCTATATCCCCCAAAATTATAAACACAGTAGCTTTGTGGTCTTTTAAAAACTTCGCTCCGTTTTTATTTGAGCATTCCGGCCCGACATTGACTCAACCATTGGCATGAGTGTGGTGTGGGACTATATTTTTGTCCATTTACTTTGTTAGTAAATGTTTATGGCCTTAATATGCACAATTATTCTTAAGAAAAACTATATGTGTGTATACCCGGGACTTTATTTCACCCCCGTACCTCATCCATTTATGGAGCTGTGCCCACACATCTTTAGTATTCCTCATTCTATCTCCTATAAATAGTGTACCACAATAAAACATTAAATATATAAATAAATGACTACTTAAAATGGTGTAGTGTTTTTTTTGTTTTTTTTTTGCACTTCCATAAGTTATATCATTTATGATTATTTTATTTCTATATAAGTTTCCTATCACAGGATATCTATCTCTTTGTTTATTACAAGAGAAATTAGTACTATATACATAGAAATTACTCCTATATCACATTGATTTTCTGTTCAACAATGGGGAATTTTCAGTATTAAATATTCAGTAGTGCTTACGCATAAAATACATGCTATTTCTTACTCAAGGGGGCACTGTTGTTTCAGTTATTGACTTGATTTAAAGGAACCACATCGCAGTAAACTATAGCAAGTGTAACACATTCACAGTATTATTTGACTATTGTCATTTGGGTGTACTAGAAAGTTGTGCATCTATTTAGACTCAATAAGTTCCTGAGAAAATACATATGTGTATCTTATGTGTAACTCAATATGTGTTTGGCAACCAGTTACGTATCATGACATTTTCATGTGAAAGAAATGAATCCTGTTCTAGATTTTTCTTGATTTGTTGCATTGTCTCTTTGATATATGAAAAATAAAGCATACAAATATCTAAAAATATATTTTATTTTATTATTTTGAAATTGTCTCGAAAATATTTTGAAAATTGTACCCCATCTCAAATCCAAGTTTGGAATGCGGAAGTAAAACGATAGCAGGGTAAAGTATTATATGAGTGAATGGGTGACCACAGCAAATATCATTTTTGCTTGCCTGTTTGCTCCAACAGCAAAAGAAAAATCCACTTTCACGTTATTACAGCTTTCCAAGAGAAGAAAACAATAAAGAGTGGTGGATTACAGCAGTCAGAAAAAGAAAGAGGCCAAATGTTCTGTTACTCCACTAGCATCTGTATTAGAAACCTCATCGCAGATGCATTAACTCGATATTTTTAGTAATTCCAGATTAATATACCACAAAGTATAATGCTATAAATTTACACTAAATAAATAAAAAAAAATAAAAAAGGTTTGCTATATTTTCGCTGCTAAAAAAGGAAGAATTGGGTCATCACAGTCGGTGAAAAGGGTCCATATTCTGTTAAACTCTGAAATGCGTCACATTATCCTTGTGCGACCCCGAGTCCACATACGTGGACGTTGTACTTTGTCAATGTCAGCGCCCTGATAAACATAGGTGGATACTCGTACTGTAAAAAAAACATGTTAGTTATTTTTAATAACTTTCATCATTAACACAACTGTGGGTCATTTTGCTTCATTTTAATATCCATTTTGTTATATTTTATTTAGTTAACTCTGCAATATGATTTCATTCATTGCCATTAGTTGCAATGCATTCCTATATATATTTACTGTGTAAATGAGTTCATTCAAAAGCTGAAAAATGTTGCTTTCAGAGGCATTATATGGACTTAGGATGAAAATAAGGTGCATTTAAAACTGTTCTGAGAACAGTGAAGTGATAGTGACAGCAAACTGGAGGTTAAGTCATTCAACTAAATAGGGAGCAAGGGAGTATCCTATAGCTTTCTATGCAGATAAGTGCTAAAATCCGACCAAAGGTTCAGTTTCAGGCTGCAGATGATGTTTGGATCAATCAACATGTTTGGCAGACATGGGGCAATGGTATCAGTACATAAAATCAGAATTTTATAATGCAACATTTTATTTTAACATGGTTGGCAGTGATTGGACATTAATTTGAATAATAATTATTTATTCAGCTTTACAGAAAATCAGCTAAAATGCCTGTAACGTCTCAAAAACACGAATAACCAACATTACTAAAAACATAATAAAAACATTTTATGAAAATAATCTGACTTCCTATAGCGGTCCACATATGTGGACATAATTTTTAGGAAAACCATTTGCTTGTTTATTAGGTGCTACTAGTTACAAAAAAGGGAAATGAAAAAAGCAGTCACGCAGGGGTCTCAGGAGGTCATGGAAGTTAAACATGTTGTGAATGCTATGTATATATTTTACAGATATATTTGTTGGGATCATAATATTGTGAGATTTTGTGGTATGGCTGACCATGCTCCTCACCAGTTTCTGATCGCTCCCTTTGACGTATGTCTCCTCGTATGACTCATCATTTTTGGTCCAGCTGTAGGAAATAAGGTAGCTGATGATGGGAGGATCATAGGTAGTCTCCGGACGAGACCATCGCACCACTAGAGCCGTCTTATTTATGTGCTGGACGTTCATGTTGATCGGAGCACTGCTGCATGCTGCATAAAAGGGAGAGAGAATGAAAATGCGTGTTTTTTTCTTGCCACCAATGTAACCTTGAGCTCCATTGGCGCCATTAGATCCCACAACCACTAGATGGCTCTATTAGACTACAGACTACATCTATTTCACTTTCACATGTCCTGAATTGTGTCATGCCCTCTGTAAATATCAGCAGCATCTAAGTTGCTGTTAATCTCCCCAGCAGAAGGTGTTTAATCACCGAGCGTGCCACAGTTTCTGGCGGTTGACAGCGTGTGTAGGGGTGAGCTTCTATTCACAGAGAAATCAGACAGAAAAAGCCCTAAATTTCCTTTCGTTTTGGTCCTAAAATGCACAAACACATTTGCAACTGAGACACACACACCCACCCACACACACAAACGCTCCCTCCCACAACCACAGGGGAGCCATTACATCCAAAACAATGCTAATTAAACTGATTCCACAATCACTCCTCTAGCTGAAGCCTCTATTAGCTCTAATCATGAGAGAAGTAATAGTGACTACAGCCGTAATCATACTGCATGAAATATACGGTAATGGCTGCCCTGACGTTCATACACAAGGCATGCATTTTTGATAATAGCAACAAAAGCATGCCAGTTACCTATCAGATTGAGAGCTTGTTCTTTAGGTAAGATCTCACTGTTATTTAGACAGTCAGCTCTGGTTTGAGTTTGATGTTTGAAAATATTTTGTTCACAACCTAATGAAAAGGCTGTGTCCAAATGCGCATTCTATGCGTGCTAAATAGTATAAAATGATTAGAATCAGGGTCGTCCCCAGAGTACTTTGAAAATAGTATGCCAGAGGTGTCCAGGTGGTATACTATTTCTGCTAGATTTTTAAAGTCTGCATCTGTGCAACTAATATTAACTACAACCCTATGCACAACTGAAATAAAATGTATCAACACAATACAAAACGTACAGAACAAGTGGGTTTGTGGTTTTAAGCTGCAACTTTATGCCATGATAGTACAAACCAATACACCTACACTGTCATACTACATACTCAGAAGTATGTTCTTCCTCAATACCATTCAATTACACAATTCTCATAGTATAAGTATGACAATTGGGATATAGCATTGAAGGTAATGTAATGTGTGTGATCCTTAAACATGAACACATATAAGAATCACTTCCTCTTACCTCTTTGGTCTCATTCCTGGGTTGGGCTATCCCTACCCCTTGAATGTTTTTTATTAAATGTTTTGGCTAATTTGATTACTCTTTCAGCAACCAATTAGATTAAAGTACTATCAGCTATGGTTAACAAATATTACTAGATTCAAATCTGTAGAATTCCACAATCTTTTCCCAAAATCAGTGCAGAAAATGGGCCTGACGGGCCCATAACTTATTCAGTAATATACATCACAAACCATTCCATATTTTTCTCTCTCCTACAGAGAAACTCAGATACATGGGCCATTCGGGAGACTGTAGGTCTCTTATGAGATGCACAGAAAAGCAAAAAAAAGGCCATCTTTGGCCCTGCAGCTATTTGACCATGGAGAGTGAGATTAATGGAGGGATATTGCAGGAAAGGAGAGAAAAGGTGAGAGCAGAAGTCAAATTAGAGAGAGAGAGAAAGTACAAACATACTGTTAACCTTGAGCGGCCATTTTGATGAGGCTGCCACATATGACCAGTTTAACTAAAAGTGTGCAAATGTGTTAGCAGAAGCCACATGAATCTAAAAACGTCTGCTCTACCTTGAAACATTTAATGCATAGAAGGAATAGTTCATTCAGAAACTGTATGACTGACTTTCTTTTGTGGAAAACAACACTGGTATTTTTGAAGAATATCCTGACTATCTGTATCCGTATAATGAAAGGGATAGTTCACCCAAAAATGAAAATTCTCTCATTATTTACTCACCCGCATGCCATCCTCAGATGTGTATGACTTTCTGTCTTCTTCTGAACAGAAACAAAGATTTTTAGAAGAATATCTCTATAAATATTGAAGTAGTTTTTACTATAAATCTCCCCTTTCACTTTGACGTTCTTCTTCTTTTGTTTTTGGCGATTCACATTCTTAGTGCATATCGCCATCAACTGGGCGGGGACGAGAATTTATAGTAAAAAGAGGACTTAAAGGAGCTGCAAGCAATTTTTTCATGGAAAGGTATGTAAAAAAATTGTACTACTTGAAAGATATTAATTAAATAATTGTCATATAAGGTTGTTAAAAAAAACAGCAGAAAAATATCATCCTCAACTGACAACTGTTATGAGTAACATGCCATAAATATGGCAGTAAGCCTCAATAATTTGCCGAATCTACAATACAATGAGAACGCACAAAGTGATTGACAGGTCGAAAGTGTCTGAGGACCCTGGACACATTTTGGTTTGCAGTTTACAGAGTCTAGAGCTGTCACAGAAACTGGTGAGATATCTCACGACACTTCATTAATATCTTTCAGGGAATTGGATTTTTTTTTGCATACCTTTCCATGAAAAAATACAATTGCTTACAGCACCTTATTGATATTGATATTGATATGTTTCTCACCCACACCCTTTAAACCGCTTCTGAAAATATAGATTTAACCCCTGGTGTCATTTGGATTTTATGCTGCCTTTATATGCTTTTTGGATCTTCAAAGTTCTGACCACCATTCACTTACATTATATGGACCTAATGTACTGAGATATTCCTCTCTTTGTTTGTGTTCTGCACGTGAAATTCATATGCATCTGGGATGGAATGAGGGCGAGTAAATGATGAGAGAGTTTTCATTTTTGGGTGAACTATCCCTTGAAAGTGAATGGGGACTGGGTCTGTCATACTCCAGTATGATAAAACCGATGACGTTTTTGCATCATTGCCATCAAATGCTTTAATTTAGCATTTGTAGTACATTTGGAAAAGCAGGTTATAATGACTTAAATTACGGCCTATTGATCACACAATGAATGGCTTCAAAAGTCATGAAATTTAGTGAACGGTTTGTATGGATTACTGTTATGATGCTTTTGGAGATTGTCAGACACAGTCCCCATTTCTTTTTTTTTTTAAATGGAAAAGGCTATTTTCAAAACATTCACCTTTTGTGTTCCAAGTAGGAGAGAAAATCATATAGGTTTGGAACAAGATGAGGGCAGAATTTTTATTTTTGGGTAAATGTTTCCAAAAATAAGATAAAATATTCAATTCAAACATTTTTCTTTAACTATAATGATGAACAGGTGGTAAGTGCAGCATCAGAGTACTGCACTGTATTTTGTCTGTTGATCAAACCGGTTCGGCTATTTCACCTACTGCGACGGAAAGTTCAGCTATCATCCAGCAGCACGTGTTTTGAATTAATCGAAGCTGACAAAACGTTCAGCTTCAGCCTGGAGGCACCATTTATATGCTTCTGTTTTCAGTCTCTATCACACTATTACTCCACCCGTTTCATCCTTTTTTCATTATTCTGTCCTTTCTGTTCCCTTTTTATTCCTTGATGACAGTGCACAGCATCCACAATCAATTTTGCACGGCTCTGAAATTAACCAGGCAGCGATAAGAGAAGCTTCTAAGCATCTCTCTTCATATTACTGTATTATTTCCAAGCACCAAAATTAATTCTGTTTCTGATTCCAATTGCCCTGGAATTTATGTAGACGTTTACGCGTTCCGGCGCAATTCCAGCTTTCCAAATTACCTGGAGTTATTTGGAATGCCACTAACAACCATGTTGGCAGAGAATTCTACTTGGAGTGAGAGTGAAGAGGTCAGCAGCCGGTTGTAAGAAACCCCTTAGGGATAGAAAACCCTTAGAGACAATAGCTTTAAAATTATTCCTAAGAGTTAGGGTTTCTTTGCTCTTAGAGAACTAGCATGAGGTGTTTCTTCTACTATGGCCATTTTTGGCCCTGTGGACTTGTAGAAAGCAAACTTCCTTAACCTTGTGCGAACCCATGTCCTCATATGAGGACACTGAATTTTGGCTTCCTTGTACCCTATACATAATTTAAAATGCATTTAAATCAACCATGTTCATATCAGTAGACTCTAGGCTTTCATTTAAGTGTTAAATGATCAAAGTATGACGTCACAAGAGAGCACAAGATGCGGCAATTTCAGTGAAATGCTTCTACGTGAGCAGACCAAATAAAAGTGCATCCGGTAAGAAACCTCATTAGGTTTTTGTATTAAAATCTGTTTGTATCATCTAAAGTGCCATTACTCATGAACCAGCACACTGTTAATCCCGATGTCCTTGTACGAGGACATTGGGACTTTATTTAATAAAAAACCCAAGACCTGTGGGTGTGGTCACCGTTAGGAATCAATGGCTGCATCAGAAAGCTTGACCATTACTTTGATTCAGAATTCATAAAGGTAATTTCAGATTTTTCAAATACTACAGCACTGGCTATTACTTGTTTGTTTAATAATGCGGAGAAAGAGTTGTTGCTAAAGCAGAGAAAATATTTTAATACAAAATTTTATACAAAAAGTTGACTTTGACCCACTGTCCTCATATGAGGACATACATTTTTCGGCAAACTATTGTTCTGTGAAATTGCTTGGTTTGCATGGTTATCGGTGCTACTTGTTACAAATCATGAATTGAAATGGAAAATGCACAAATCAATCACGTTCCAGTCTCAGGAGGTTTAAACACGCTTTTGCAAACTCTCACTTCATTTAATTGTATTTTTCTACTAACAATATCCATCAGTGGATATACATATATTCCAGGAGAATTGTCATTTTTGCCATTTTTTTTTTCAACTTGTCATTTTTCTAAAGCAACGAATGTAATTTCCACCACATCTCAAATCACCATGACAATGTGGAAATGAAATGAAATTTGAATCATTTTTGGAATAAAATGTCCGACAACTTTGTCTTGCTAAGGGTACTTTTAAAGCTATAATTTTATGCATCCAAAATACACACAATTGAAAAATATTAGATTTGTTTTGCATCCTTTGACTAAATGAAATTATGAAATGACGCACAATAAAAATATGTTCACAAGTGACTTTTGTGTTTTTTTCTATTTATTTTACTATTTGAATAGATTATCATAGTTTTAAGGTGTAGTTTTACATGGATTTTCATATTTTAAGATTGAAAGTCTGGGTCTTGGACAAGGGCAAAAAAATTACATTTAATGTTACCTTCATATACCAAAAAGAAAAAGTTGAAATCTGATAGTTAATAAAGTTAATAAAAATAAAGATTTGTTTTTCGGTACGTCAGTTACTTTGCATCTCAATGCGAGAGCAGCTACAGCAAGATTGAAACAGAAAAAAAATAGTCTCCAACAGTGCGGAAGAACCAAGAGGTTGTCCTTAACGCTGATTTTCTCTTCTCTTAGGCCGAACGCTTTCTGTCAATGTCTGGCCTGACTGTGCCTCCCCTGATTGTCTGTCTGTCTCATCTGAGTGTTTGCTTGTGCTTGTTTTTGTCCCTCTTGTGTCTTGCAGGTGCCACTTTGAGTTTGTCAGCTCCAGTTGCCTTGGCAACGGACATTACCCCAATCAACAGATCATCTGCGGCACCTGTTCTCTCTATTACCTCTCCCTATATCAGCTCCCTTCGTGTTCAGTCCCGTGCTGAATTGTTTTGTTTATCTGTGAGTGCTGCCCGTCTGTTCCATCAGTCTGCCAGTTTGCTATGGAGTATTTGGTAGGTTCTAGTATTATACAACTTCTGTTTTTAGTTCACCTTTTCTCCAGAGAATTTTTGTTGGTACTTTATCGCTAGATTTTTGCCTCCATCTCTGCAACTGCATCCTTCTCTGATACAACTGTGACACACTCTGTCCATTTCTAACCATCCTCCTTTCACTTGACCAAGGCTAACAGGATACTGCAGCCTTTAAGATCTGTATTTTTTTGTAGTCTGATCTGCTTTTGAGCAGGGGAGAATGAGGGATTGTACTTTGACCATGAATCATCTGGATTTATGAACCTCTGTGAGAACTGTAAATGAGAAGATCTACCGCAGTACAATGCCAATGCCAATCAATATCGGTTATAGCCCACAAGTTATTCCGCACAGTGCATTACTAAATGCTGAGGACAGGGTTTAAGTCTTTGTGGGAGAAACTGCCTTTGTCTGTATTGAGAGTGAGTAAAGGATTGCTTGTATACAGTGTATGTGTTATGTTGTTTGTCATGAGCTTAATTTAAGAACAAGTAAAGGGAGCTTCCCCAAATTACATAAAAACCAACATGTTTATGTCTGTGTGGTGAAACCATTGCATCCGAAAAGCCACTATCTGAACCAAAGCAGCTGTTATATGGACTCCAGTTGAGGTAGTTGTGATGCCATTCTGTAGTGTGCAGAAAGAAACAGAGTGTCCTTGAAAAGCTGCAGTACTGTGCACTTCCTGCAAGCGTGGTTGTCACACAGAGCAGAGAAATGAACGGGAAAATAGGCAAGTAAAGACAGAGCGTCTAATGACACGACTGTGGAGGATGGCACCATATGCCACCTACTCACCCTCATTACACACACACGCTCGCAGACAATGACGCACACATGCACATTTGCACTTGCATTATGTGATGTATTATGCATAAGCACTAATTGGGGAAAATCTGAATCTACTGAAATGTAAACGGTAATGCTTTACAAGGTTGTGTAGGTAACATTGGTTAATGTTAACATGAGCAAGCAACGAACACACTTTTTTACAGCATTTATTACTCCTGGTTAATATTCATTATTACTAATACATTTTTTACATTATAAGTTCAACCCCATGAAATGGCTTAATAAGCCATATAATAAGTTTTCTTTCCTGTGTTGATGTATTTCCTATTGAAACAGGAAGCTGGGGCGGGACATATCACATTTTTTCTTTTTAGAATTAGCCAGTAGCCTTTAGCTTAAATCACAGCCATGAACATTATTTTCCATTTTTCATCGCAAGTCAGAAGTAGGTGGCATTTGGTGGAGGGGACATCCAAAAGTCATCAATATTATTGGTCTGTTTTCGCATACATTTTAAATGTGTATATCTGCTAAAAGTTAATTTTGTCAACTAACATACTCATAGAAATTGTCTAAAAGCCACAATATCCAAATTCAATTCATGGGGTCTTTAAAAGAGGCTAGAGTTTGTGAATTCATGATCCAAAATGTAAAATCTGTATTTACAAGCAACCAAAACTGGTTTTACAAACTGTCTGAGGAGGACCTATAAGCTGTAAGGAAAGCTTGCCCACCTTTGGATGCCTCGGTACCGTACGGGTTCCCTAGGCTGTCAGTCAAGTCAGGCAGCCAAGCGTCTTTGACGGCGGATTTGAAAACCTCCCTGTTGTCCAGACTTTGGAGTGGGCGGAAGTTGTTGCGCAGGTATTCCACAGATTTAACATGGTCCTGCTGTTCTGTTGTGAAGATTGAGTAAAACGCCTCCAGCTGTGATACAAAGAGAGAGTGTGAATTCAGTATGTTTTTATATCCATCTTTTATTTTTCATTAAGTCATCTTTCCTTAGCTTACAGGCTGATGAGAGACCAAAATGTCCAACTGTCTTATTTTCTCCTCCGCCATGCCTCACTAACCTTCTGTCTCTTTCCCTCTCTTGCTTTCAGAAAACACTGAATGTTCAGAGCTGAAATTGCACATTGCCCTTCTTATATTATCCTAACTTTTCTGTGGAATGAATGTAAAAGCATATGATGGCAATAGCAAACCACTTCAAACTATCACACTTATACCACCTAGACTGGAGGAGGCAGTGAGGAGTGCAATATGCATTTTTAGTGTTTATAGAATTTTGAATAGGTGGCATGCAGATTGAAAAAATACATAGGGTTTGTTCAGACAGGCAGTGTAACGAATGAGCAGCCGGAGAGTGAGGATCTAAGTGCAGCTTCTTTATTAGACATAAAACAAAGGAAAACACTGCAACCAAGAAATATCCACGATGGGAAAACACTATAAAATAACCACGAGGGGAAGAGGCTGGAACACGGTGACAGGCAGGAACAACATTCAACGATCGACAAAGGACTGACAAAACAACAGGGCTTATATACACATAGAACTAAACGAGGGAATGACAGACAGGTGGGGATGATGAGGGAGTGATTAGGGCCGGGAAATGTGGGAAACGTAGTTTATGGTGAAGGTGAGGGAAAAGCACAAGGCTGACAACAGGGAATCGTGACATAACCCCCCCTCAAAGGAGCGGCTTCCAGACGCTCCTCAAAGAAAAAATAAGAACAAACAAAAAAAACAATTGTCCAAGGGGTGAGGGAGGGGCTCGGGGCGAGCAGACAAGGGGCAAACAGGCAGTCCAAGAGGGCACAAGGGGCAAACAGGCAGTCCAAGGGGACACAAGGGGCACAGAGGGACAAGACTATGACAGAACGGGGGGGTGGCAAGGAGACAGATAGGGCAGGGACAGGGTCAGGAGGCCAGGGAAATGGCCGTGGGTCAGGTGGCCAGGGAGGCGGCCATAGAGCATGGACCGGGTCAGGGGATGGCCACTGGGCTAGGGCAGGGTCAGGAGGCCTAGAGGAAGGCCACAGGGCTAGGATAGGGTCAGAAGGTTTAGGAGAAGGCCACAGGACTGGGTCAGAAAGCCTAAGAGGAGGCCACGAGACAGGGTCAGAAGGCCTGAGAGGAGGCCACAGGACAGGGTCAGAAGGCCAGGGAGGAGGCCACAGGACAGGGTCAGAAGGCCAGGGAGGAGGCCACAGGACAGGGTCAGGAGGCCAAGGAGAGGGCCACAGGACAGGGTCAGGAGGCCAAGGAGAAGGCCACAGGACTGGGACAGGGTCAGGAGGCCAAGGAGAAGGCCACAGGACTGGGTCAGAAGGCCTGAGAGGAGGCCACGAGACAGGGTCAGAAGGCCAGGGAGGAGGCCACAGGACAGGGTCAGAAGGCCAGGGAGGAGGCCACAGGACAGGGTCAGGAGGCCAAGAAGAAAGCCACAGGACTGGGACAGGGTCAGGAGGCCAAGGAGAAGGCCACCGGACTGGGTCAGAAGGCCTGAGAGGAGGCCACGAGACAGGGTCAGAAGGCCAGGGAGAGGGCCACAGGACAGGGTCAGGAGGCCAAGGAGAAGGCCACAGGACTGGGACAGGGTCAGGAGGCCAAGGAGAAGGCCACAGGACTGGGTCAGAAGGCCTGAGAGGAGGCCACGAGACAGGGTCAGAAGGCCAGGGAGGAGGCCACGAGACAGGGTCAGAAGGCCAGGGAGGAGCCGAGGAGGACTCCAGGGGCGGTGCCATGGTAGGCGGAGCCAAGGAAGGTTCAGAAGGTGGAGTCCTTGGAAGCTCGGAAGGCGGAGCTCTGGGAAGCTCGGGAGGCGGAGCTCTGGGAAGCTCGGGAGGCGGAGCCCTGGGAAGCGGAGCACTGGGAGGCTCGGGAGGCGGAGCTCTGGGAATCTGAGCACAGGGAAGCTGAGCACTGGGAAGCTCGGGAGGCGGAGCACTGGGTGGCTCGAGAGGCGGAGCACTGGGTGTCTTGATAGGCGGAGCACTGGGTGGCTCGAGAGGCGGAGCACTGGGTGGCTCGAGAGGCGGAGCACTGGGTGGCTCGAGAGGCGGAGCACTGGGTGGCTCGAGAGGCGGAGCACTGGGTGGCGGAGCTCTGGGAAGCTCGAGAGGCGGAGCTCTGGGAGGCTCGAGAGGCGGAGCTCTGGGAGGCTCGAGAGGCGGAGCGCTGGGAGGCTCGAGAGGCGGAGCTGTGAGTGGCTCTGGAGGCGGAGCTGTGAGTGGCTCTGGAGGCGGAGCTGTGAGTGGCTCTGGAGGCGGAGCTGTGAGTGGCTCTGGAGGCGGAGCTGTGAGTGGCTCTGGAGGCGGAGCTGTGGAAAGCTCTGGAGGCGGAGCTGTGGAAAGCTCTGGAGGCGGAACTGTGAGTGGCTCTGGAGGCGGAGCTCTGGAAAGCTCTGGAGGCGGAGCTCTGGAAAGCTCTGGAGGCGGAGCTCTGGAAAGCTCTGGAGGCGGAGCTCCGGAAAGCTCTGGAGGCGGAGCTCTGGAAAGCTCTGGAGGCGGAGCTCTGGAAAGCTCTGGAGGCGGAGCTGTGAGTGGCTCTGGAGGCGGAGCTCTGGAAAGCTCTGGAGGCGGAGCTCTGGAAAGCTCTGGAGGCGGAGCTCTGGAAAGCTCTGGAGGCGGAGCTCTGGAAAGCTCTGGAGGCGGAGCTCTGAAAAGCTCTGGAGGCTCAAGAAGGGCCGGCTCTTGGACGGTCGAGGCTACAGGCGCTGGCTCTAGCTCTTGGACGGTCGAGGCTACAGGCGCTGGCTCTGGCTCTTGGACGGTCGAGGCTACAGGCGCTGGCTCTGGCTCTTGGACGGTCGAGGCTACAGGCGCTGGCTCTGGCTCTTGGACGGTCGAGGCTACAGGCGCTGGCTCTGGCTCTGGCTCTGGCTCTTGGACGGTCGAGGCTACAGGTGCTGGCTCTTGGACGGTCGAGGCTACAGGCGCTGGCTCTGGCTCATGGACGGTCGAGGCTACAGGCGCTGGCTCTGGCTCTGAGGACTTGGCCATGGAGGACGGAGACTGGTGAGCAGAAGCCCCTCCTCTTCTCCTCCTTTTCCTGGCAGAGGAGGCTGGCAAAGCTGGCTCTGGAGCGGACGAGGCTGGCAACGCCGGCTCTGGGACGGACGAGGCTTCCAGCTCGTTGGCCGTGGCAGGCGTGGGCGTTGGCTCGTTAGCCGTGGCAGGCGTGGGCGTTGGCTCGTTGGCCGTGGCAGGCGCGGAATACCCAGAAGCCCAACCCGGAATCGAGAGAGGAGGCTCCTCCGCAGCGTACGTCTCCAGGATGAGCTCCACATATTCCTGCCAGGTGTAGTTACCTATCTCAGGCAACTCCCACCATCGGTGTATGGGTAGACCGGTTCTGTAAGCTGACTTCAGGGTCTTGTCATCCCAGCCGGTGAAACCAGCTACGCGGGAGAAGTAGTGGGTGAACTCCCGAATGGTTAGATCTGCCTGGGTCAGCTCCATAACAAATGCTGCTAGATCCATTGTGGTTCGATCGTTCTGTAACGAATGAGCAGCCGGAGAGTGAGGATCTAAGTGCAGCTTCTTTATTAGACATAAAACAAAGGAAAACACTGCAACCAAGAAATATCCACGATGGGAAAACACTATAAAATAACCACGAGGGGAAGAGGCTGGAACACGGTGACAGGCAGGAACAACATTCAACGATCGACAAAGGACTGACAAAACAACAGGGCTTATATACACATAGAACTAAACGAGGGAATGACAGACAGGTGGGGATGATGAGGGAGTGATTAGGGCCGGGAAATGTGGGAAACGTAGTTTATGGTGAAGGTGAGGGAAAAGCACAAGGCTGACAACAGGGAATCGTGACAGGCAGCACATTTTTTCTTTTTTAGGAAACAGTTGTAACAAGTCCTAATAATAATACGAGCTGGCAAAATCATCTAAATTATTATGAGTTGCCTTGTACAAATACCTACAACATTTACTCCCATAGAGAAAAATAAACTAACCTTCAAATAATGCTATAAAGATATTTCCTAGGTTTAACCACAAACCTAAACCTAGCCATAAAGTCTAACTCTTTACCCAAACCCTAAACCTAACCATGATTTTAACAGGAAATGGACTTGTGTACCATGGAAGAAAGAAAAACATTGGGGGTTTGAAGGAGCATTCTTGCAAGTTTAAACCCTAACATTAACACCAACCATAAACCTAACCATAAAGTCACTGTTGTGTACCATGGAAAAAATAAAACTTTTGGGTTTGGAATGAGAAGAGGCAAGAGTATTACAGGATACTAACAAACTTCGGTCATTCGTATTGCATAATTAAATATGGAATGAGTATCCAAATTTGTTAATAGACGTTTCTATTCTTAAAGGGATAGTTCACCCAAAAATAATAATTATCTCATAATTTACTCACCCTCATGCCATCCTAGATGTGCACGACGTTCTTTCTTCTGCAGAACACAAACAAAGATTTTTAAAAGAATATCTCAGCTCTGCTGGTTCAAACAATGCAAGTGAATGGTGACCAGACCTTTCAAGCTCCAAAATTTACATAAAGGCTGCATAATTGACTCGGTTAAATCTATATCTTCAGAAGCGATATGATAGATGTGGGTGAACAACAGATACATTTTTAAGAGTAAATCCCCACTTTCACTTTCAAAATGTAAAAGAATGTGAAAGTGAAAGTGGAGATTTATAGTAAAAACAAAGACTTAAATTTTGATCTATCATCTCACTTCTGAAGATATGGATTTACACACGAGTCACATGAATTTTATGCAACCTTTATGTGATTTTTGGAGCTTCAAATGTCTGGTCACCATTCACTTGCATTGTATGGACCTACAGAGCTGAGATATTCCTCTAAAAATCTTTGTTTGTGTTCTGCAGAAGGAAAAAAGTCACACATCTGGGACTGCATGAGGGTGAGTAAATGAGGAGAGAATTTTCATTTTTGGGTGAACTATCCCTTTAAGATAAAATGCTGGCTAGGAGGCTAGCTAAAATAGTATGCCTGTATTGTATCAATTTTAAACTCTCTTTGTTGATTAACCGGTCTCTATGGGAATTAAAGTTGTACCTTTTCATACGAGCCAACTTGTGCTATATCTTAAGTTTTCGCCATCTTGTACGAAATGATTACGAGTTGTCACAAAACTGTGCTGGCTAGGTCATGGAGCCAATATGTACATTTTTTCCACCCTCAATTTCCACATTGACAGCTGCTCAAATGTTGTTGGAGAAGTTGATATAATAACAACCATTGTAGATTATTACACAGAATATTGATTACACTGTCTGAACAAACAGATCTGATCCATTGCAAAATCTGAATGTGGACAATCAGTCCTTAAATTCAGATATAAAAAAATCTATCATAATTGGGTGCAGTGTGAACAAGCCATATTTTTCAAAATTGTGGTGAGAATTGACCTGTGCTAAATTACATGAGTGACACTTCAAAGAAAATATGTATCACGTTTACCAGCCATATTCGGAAGCAGTGGAATACACCAATAATTTTGTGTGTTTGAGCGTGTGTGTGTGTGTGTGTGAAATGCAGACAAGAAAGAAACACAAGAACAGTCTGCACATCTGTGAATGTTTTATTATCTGCATGTTTCAGCATTCAAATAAGTCTGGGACTTCAAATGAGCGTGTGAGCATGCTTGGGATCTTAAGCATGCTTGCATCTGTGTGCATACACATACCATCACTCATGTGAATATACAAACTCCCAAGAGTCACGACAGTGGAGGCTAATCTGGTCTCTGTCAAGTCCTGCATTTCTGCATGCTAAACAGGTGTATTATTGCAGACAAGTATAATATCGTTCTTCTTCAAACTCACATACAGTCCCGGTACTTCACCCTTGAACTTTCTAGATTAGAGCTATTAAGAGGAATGGCACACGTTGTGCTTGATACGTGTAAAAAACAAGTACCTACTCTGGAGTAGGAGCTAAAAAAGTCTCAAGCAATGGCTAAGAGGAACACTACATTTCATCATGTGCTAAAGAGATGGAAAGTAGTAGTTCCAAGTGAAAGCACCTAAAAAGGGTTTAGTTCCTACACTTGGGAATGGGGCTATACTCTGAAAGTACAAGAATTCAGACCCAAGTTATATCTTCCTGACCTCTGTGACATCACTTTTTGCGCTTCAGTGTTTCACACTGAGTCCAGTAGCATCAATATGGAGCTCTTAGATAATCTCATAATCAAAATCCTCCTCTATTATTCACTCATATGCCAAAACCTGCTTCTAAACAGCTTTTTGGGAATGAGCTTAGGCGATGGCTACAAAAGCATGCCTCTTATTGTATTCAATTCTTAGCCCTGTAGTAATCTGGGATAGATTTGTGTGTGTGTGTGTGTGTGTGTGTATGCTTGTTTATGCAATGACTGAGCATTATGTGCAAGGTTAAGTAATCCCTTGTGAGAAATCACAGCAACAGGGTCATTCAGGGTTGCACATTTGTGTGTACTGTATATATTTGTAATTTCTAAAAACACATACTGAAGTCTGATGGTTGAGTAATCCCTTATGGGTAACCACAGCAACAGGGCATTCTTGGGGCATATAGCAATGTGTGTGTGTGTGTGTGTGTGTGTGTGATATCGACCCCTGCTCCAGATGTTGCAAATGTAGTAGGCTGAGCATTGATCGGCTCTTAAAGCGCCTCGGAGCACTGTCTGTCATTCTCAGTGACCTACTTTAAGCTTTGATGAAGAACAAAGGGGCAAGAAAAGATGGAGAGTGAAGGACAACCGTCTCACTAATATCTGCCTCAGTGGTGTTTCCTTTTAAACAAAATCACCCCGAGACAAAAGGGAACAAAAGAACTTTAAGAGGTGTCAAATGAGAGCAGAAGGCTTCTGTGGGCAGCATTTATGGTTCTAAGGAAGAGGCTGTGTCTTTTTGTTAAAAGCTTGTTGTGCTTTGACCCATACACATATCACTTCCTGTGCTTTTTATGTGGAGACAGAATCAAAATATCATCTGAATACTGTGGCGCTGACTCATACATCTGACAGAGCCCTGAAGGACAAAATCAGAGCTATAGCTATTATAAAGTGAATCTTACGCAGCTGCGTAGAAAGCTGACTACCTTTGATGTCATGTAAACGCTGTGTTCTTTTATTGCTAAAAATTCATAAATGATTTAAAAGTGGGTCCTTTTTTGGAAGATAAAATGTCATCCCAGCTTATTAAGCAGAGAGTAAACAATTTGTATGCTGATGTCCTTGAAAAGTGCACCACGACCAGCGCGAGACAGCAACATTGGCTCAACCAATGGTGTGAGTTTGGGGTGGGATAATCTGTTTATCGGACCAGTGGCAGATGAGGGGGCGGGTGTTCGGGAAACCTGTTTGAAAACAGCTTTTCTCATTTTTGCAATCCCATTTGGTGATGCAAGTGGCACAGAAATTACACACTGAACACAACAGTTTTTGATTTTTAAAATTGTATGACATTTTTTCCGCTCATGTTTCATAAATGTGTTCCAATGTTATATTGTTGTGTACTTGAGTGTTGATTGCTAAGTCAATGAAGATGTCATACACAACAGTACGACATATTGAATAGATTGTACTTCTATCCCTCACAGCCTCATTTTCATACATGTCAATTTAAATATGGTGTCTACTGTTGACTATGGTCTATTTTCCTATTTTCACATCTTACGGTTAGAAATCTTGAAATTACTTGAAATAACATGGAATCTAACATGGCTGGCTGAGGTTTAAACAGATATCCTTTGATATTTTACATGTGACAGCAAAGCCTTAGCTTTCCTTTTCTTTTTAACACATGGTGAGATCAGAAGCCAAAGAGAGGTTTGGGAGTGGATCGGTTGTGCTGGGTTTATAAAAGAGAAGAACCTTCATAAACAGTCACTGTGATCCCTGCCTTTACAACATAAACTATATTCCCAACTTCTCACGTTCCTCTACTTAGACATCTATTCAGACACAAGAGAATCAGTGAGGTCAGGCATTGATGTTAGGCAATGGGGTTTGGCTTGCAGTCAGCATTCCAATCCATCTCAAAGGTGTTCAGTGGGGGTTAGGTCTGGGTCTTGAGCAAGCAAGTCAAGTCTTCCACACTAGACACAGTAAAACATTTACTGATGGCTTCCTCTAGAGAGTGCAACACTGAAAATGACTGAGCACTTGGACATGCTCCATTCTACCAGAGACTATATAGCAGAGATGGGCCAGTTCTATTAAAATGAATGGGAGAAATGGGAACACCCAACAGTCAACAGTTGTCAAGTCAAGCGCCTTTCACAACACACATCATTTCAAAGCAGCTTTACAGAAGATCAGGCATTAACAGAAGATCATTGTCATCACTGGGTAATAACATCATTGCGTAATTAGATAAAATACAATTTTGAATTGTGTTTAAAAATAAATAATTATTAATAACCCCAGTAAGCAAGCTGAAGGCGACTGTGGCAAGGAACACAAAACTCCATTAGATGTTGGTTAATGGAGAAAAATAACCTTGGGAGAAACCAGGCTCACTGTGGGGGCCAGTTCCCCACTGGCTAACATCATGAATATAATGCCAGTATTACTTATGTATAGTTCAAGTCATGGTTTAAAATGATTAAACATTTAAAGTGTTAAGGGACAGTGTTTAAACATTAACTAGTTGTACAAAGGAACTCCCGCATTACAGGTAAAAGAGCCAATCACCTTTTCAATATATACATCGACTGTCAATAAACTCGAGAACCCACATTAGCATTAGGGAATTATTTTTATTTGTATTTTTTTTAGCATAATCTGAGGTAAAAAAAAGAACAGTTTATGATTCCAGTCTTGTCAGATTTTACTGCTGAAAAATGCTCTTTAATCGTAATCTTGGGGGGGGGGGGTCCAAAGAGTGAAGAGAGAAAACGAGAGAATTTCAAAGATGGCCGCCAGTGGACTGACTTGCCAGAAAGACTTTGATTCCACAGAAATTGTTTGTCTTGGCTATATACATGAATGGCTGTATTTTGTGTACTTGTTAGCAATGGGTGTATCTAAAAAAAAACTTTAATTCGAAAGGGGTGTCCCCATACTTTTGGTCATATAGTATATTTGCTATATAATGGCTAAAAATATGTTTTTTTTTTTCCTTTAAATTTAAATTAGAGAAATCATCAAACCACCATTATCAAGTAGATTCAAAAGGGGTCCAACTTTGTATTAACTCTCTTTAACTTTTAAAAAAAATTAAGCATTTGACATGATGCACTTTTTTATGCACCAATACAACAATACATAGCAATAAACAGCAATAATATACCTACAAATATTTTTACAAATCTGACTTCTGGGATTTGTTTTGAGTGATTACACAAAAACTAATTAATTTACATGACCAACTCTAACATTGTTAAAATCAGAGGAGCTATTAAAATATATCTGTCACAAAACCCGTCTGACAACGTTGTCTTTAGGAAAATGAATGGCATGACACATTTAAACATTGCAACATTTACAATATTGCTTTATTACATATATTGCCAATCACTGCAAATACATAATGAATATTCATACATAATATAATATTCAACTATTTTTCTATTTTAAACTCAAATTCATGCTACCTCCTTCATTTGCTTTCACTATTTTTACATTTACCTAGCAAGCTTGGAAAAATGACAACTTCCTTTGACGCAAGTCATGAAACCGTCTGAAGTTTCCATAAGAAAAAAAAAGGGTATAATACTAACTTGTGCTTTCTTTTAATTTGTATTTCTTATTCTGTTGCGCTCTTGTACCAAACCCCAGGTGCTTCTCGTAAGCTCTGACTAATAAATGTGAAACAATTCTATCCCTCAGACTTCTCAACTGGGTCAGCCACTCTGCATTATGGGAATTGTGATTTTGAGCTTAGCTTTGAATAAAGATGCATAATCAGATTCTGATGTTGCTCTGTATAATTCTGCATATGTCTTCAAATAAAATTAATGTTTTTTTAACACATGACAAGCATGAATATCTTCAAAACATCTCTATATGTGCAGAAAAAACTCACCTGTTTGTAGGAGAGAAACACAGGGCGACTGAAGACGATCCACTCCACAACTTTACTACAGGGAGGGGTGGTCAAAGAGCCGATGTAACGGTAGTAACTCCCGATGGAGGATGGTAACAGATCTCTCAGTACAAAGGGCTCCAGAAATGTTTCTTTCTCTAAAATACAGAAACATGTTGAATTAGAAACAGAGATCTGGGAAAACTAGCGAATTTCATGATAATCCTAACAGAGCTATATTGAGACCAAAAGCATAACTATAGAGGTGAGCACATGCAAAATTCACTCACAGGATGTTGTGGGTTGCATAATGGTTACTATGGTGTTCTGGGTGGTTCTTATTGTGTTGCTTTCCAGTTATTGGGGTGTATTTAGGGTGGTTGTTCGGATTTTGTTAGGTGGTTGCTTACAGCCACCTTCAGAAGAGTCCACCACTAAGGCTATGATATTTGTTCCATAGATATGGCCCGTGGCTCCTTCAATGATAGTCTATGGAATTGTTTTGTTTGTATAATCATCTACCAGGCAAAAATGGGAAGCACGATGGCTTAGAAAAGTAAGAATTTGGGGGAAAAAAATCCCTTACCCTAGGATGAGCAATAAAATAGTAATACTTGCCTTAGCCAGTACCAGTAACTATTAGGGCTGTTTATCGATTACTAATCAAATTAATTATGTGATATGCTGATTAATTAATCAAATAAATAGCAATGAATAGCATATATCAATATTTGTGAAAAAGGGATTCCAAATAAAGATAATGAAAAATATAATAAACTAAATAATTTTAAATATGTAGTAAATATTAAAATTCAGATGAGGCAAAAGCATTACATTGAGGCAGATGAGAAACGCATTGATTAGACAATACAAAAATTGCCTTCATAAGTTATACTGTACTGTAATGTTGGCTTATTTACATATAACTGAACATAAGCCTATCACTGGCCTATAGTCCACTGCGATTCGTTTAACAATTGAGTTGATCAATCTGTCTGATGTTCTCACAGGAGTCGTTCTTGAATTCCATCTGTACACATGTGCCAGACTGATTGAAACAAAGCTTGCCTAAAATAGATTGACGTGTATGTTGTCAGTCCAAAAGAGGACATGTGCCAGACTAGATGTTCAATCTATGGATAAATTATGCATTTTAAAGCCGTTCAATACTCGAGAGGACACAATCTGCAGATTTCTTCCCATAATCCTCTTCTGATTGAAACGCTTATCAGTTCCATCCAACAATGCCTGCCCAACATATGGCTGGTCTGGCTACATGATAAAACGACCAGCACTACATTATAGAGCTTTCCACTTGAGTATTTATTATTTAGATTTCCAAACACAAACTTTTTCCCTGAAATCAAGATAAATAGATGCAGGAACCCGATTGGTTTGATGTGGAGCTATGATGACGCACGAAGAATACAAACGAAAGTGTATCTTGCCAACCAATGACCCATTTTCCAAATCTTAAATTGGGAATCTTGCTCAAAGGAGCTTAGCATGCAAAAGCACAGCATAAACAGCATGCAATTTGGAAATACATTTGCGGGAATTCGGCATCTTTGATTATTTTACAGAATCAAAGTGAACGCACACAGCGGATAAAAAAAAAAGCCATGTTGACATGATATTTCCTGTCATAGCGCTGCTTGTGCAATTCCAGCCATTAGAAATTAACTGCCAATCAGTGCGACAAGGGCCAGGTCAATGGAGACTTCAAAGCATTCCTAAAAGAATGAATTAATGGACTTGTAATACATTCTGTAGAGAAAAGGAAAAATTATTTCACTGATTTGATTTATGCATCCCAGAGAAGGGACGCTTGGTTGTGTGAACAATACTCAATGGCTGGTGTGGCGTGCAAGGGGACAAACATGAACTCTAAAACAAGAGATGCCACTACCAATCCCAGCAGGCTTCAGAGGTGTTGCAAACTGATAGCGGCCTCATTATCACTGGCTCAGAGACAGAGAGAGCGCAAAATTAACTGAAGCACACTCATTTATATGCAGGGTGGACACCTAGTGTGTAAATGGATACACTAACATGCCTTGTGTTGTGTGTATATTGAAGTTAAGGTTGAATGAATGGTAATCCCCTGAAGGATGGACTGGGAATGTAGAACTAGAGAGGGAGAGAAGCTTTCGCTATGCCTCAGTGGCATAGTAATGGATGGCAAAGAGCGCTCTGCTGTCACACACACACATTGCCACAGGGCAAACACTCTCCAGTCAAACATCCGTGTCTGAACCCAGCAAGCCACTGTCTTTCACTGCCACACACAGTCCCACCACCAAATGTCCATCACAACTTTACACCAACTGCCACACAACAAGAGAACATGAACAGTCAGTATAGCAGTGAGGTTATTTTGAACCAATTCTGTGGCACGGCTGTTAAAAACAACAAGAAATCAAACTCTACCATATTTACTTTCATTTAAAGGTATAGTATACCCAAAAATTAATCATTTACTCACCCACCAAAGAAAACTTTCTTAGCTCTGTACGTCCTAACATGCAAGTGAATGGTGACAAAAAATGTGAAGCTCCAAAAAAGCACATACATTCAGCATAAAGCAATTCATAAGACTCCAGTGGTTAAAATCAATATCTTCAGAAGCGATATGATTGGTGTGGGTGAGAAACATTTTAATAATAAATATTTATGTAATTGTTTTTTACTATAAATCTCCATGTGACAGGTCTCAGATCAATCTAAAGGAAACTGAGGAAGTGGGAACCAGCTCACACTCTTTTGCATAGTTTATTACAGGTCGCTACACACAAACACAAAACACTCCATTGCTCAATGATAAACACAGAAGTAATTTTAACATTAACAGCATTGTCTCAGAACTCTGGCTCCTCTCTCTCCCCCACTGTGGCTCTGGCTGCTCCTTTATCTTCCTCCAGCTCTCATTGTAACACAAAACAGGTGTCAGAGATAATTTCCCCAGGTGTCAATCCTTAACATGCTCGTCTCCCAAACTTGCTCGCCATTCACAAACCAGCGCTCGACCACGCCCCCACGTGGTCCAAACAGAGGGTGAAGGCCCATCCCAGGAGGTAGGACCAAAACGTCAGGACCACCCACTTGATGGCCAGAAAATTATCTTTATTTTCTATCCTTTTGATTTTTCATTCAAAAACCTATCCTCTAATGGATATCAAACAATTGCAAACACAACACAAGTTTAATAAAAAATATTATATTTTTGTCAAATATACAGGTGAAACTCGAAAAATTAGAATATCGTGCAAAAGTTCATTAATTTCAGTAATTCAACTTAAAAGGTGAAACTAATATATTATATAGACTCATTACAAGCAAAGTAAGATATTTCAAGCCTTTATTTGATATAATTTTTATGATTATGGCTTACAGCTTATGAAAACCCCAAATTCAGAATCTCAGAAAATTAGAATATTGTGAAAAGGTTCAGTATTGTAGGCTCAAAGTGGCACACATCATAACTTTATTCTATGTTTTACCCATTGTGATGAATGACTAAGGGTATTTGGCTTGTGTGTTACCTCATATTTCCACCCCTGAAACAGGAAGTATTGACTGAACAATTTCAAGTTCCTAGTCACCCAGGTGTACTAAAAAATTTAAAATATGAAAGGGAATATACTTCAGATATATTATAGTTTTTAAATACGCACCCCCTTCAATTAGTTTACTTCAATTAAAGGTCAGATTTTTGTAAATATTTTGAATCAAATGGAGAAAAACTTCTTTGCTTATATTTAACAAGGCTGCCAATATATTTGGCCAAAACTGTAAACCACTGGAGTCAAATAGATTACTTTTATGCTGTCTTTAAATGCAAATATTGTTTGTGTTCAGCAGAAGAAAGAAAGTCATACATATCTGGGATGGCATAAGGGTGAGTAAATTATGAGAGAATTACATTTTTGGGTAAACTATCCCTTTGATACATGCTGCTGGATACCTTATTTCAAAGATAAATAAATGTTCGTCTTCGTAATCTTTCATGATTATGTATTAACTTCATCTGCCTCTGTAATGACTTTCCATTTCTGCACAAATCACGAAGCTCTCTTATTTATTCAAATGTTGGTCTCAGCATCAAGTTAGTTTCAACTTACACACATTAACCCACCCCCTCAAAACACCTCGTTCCATTCTGAAATGCAACTCCTATTTTTCACAATACAATTCCAAGGCCCCTATATTGTCCAAGACAATATTCAAAGAGCCCTATCGCAAGAAACTCATGATTCATTTCATGATTCTAAAAGTTTCAGGAAATATTTGTTTATATGTAGGCTTACGTCTTCATTTTTAGCATTTTATGTGTGGTTACGTGGGTGTGGCCGAGCAACATCTGTAGAGAGCGAGGCAGAGAGAGACTAAGAGCTGTAAGGATTGACACCTGTGGGAAATCACCTCTAACAGCTGTTTTGTGTTGAAGTGAGAGCTGGAGTTGGTTAAAAGAGCAAACCAGACCGCCCGAGGGTAGAGAAAGAGACACACACGCAGCAGAGTGTTCTGTGTTGTGATGAAAAGAAAACATTGTTGTGTTAAATGAGAAAGTGTGTCAAATAAAAGACTTGCGTTGAACATTTACCCGACCCTCACTTCTTCCTTAAGAAGAAAACTTGAGATTTGTGACAGTGGTTCTGAAAACTGGGAATTTGGAGGAAGTTACACCGTCACGGAGTCCTCACTCACCCTTTGACGAGCTGATCAAGACCCTCGCCAGCATCCACCAAACTCAACATCAAGCTCTGCTTGAGCTGTGCCAGGAACAGGAGCAGTGATGCCATGTCATCGCTCAAGCAGAGGACCAGCAGGACCTATGGAGCTTGATACCCCAGGGGGCTTCCACTGTCGTGACCTCGGCCAGCGCCCCCGCCATGACCCACTTCAAGCTTGCCAAGATGGGGCCAGAGGACAACCCGGAGGCAAGGAGCTGTTTGAGCATGCAGCGGAAGCAGTGGGATGGCCAGATTCTCAGTGGGTAGTCCAATAACTACCTGTCGCCAACCTCCTGGGGTATCAGGACTTGAAACATGCCATTTTGCAATATGGATTCCAAACTTGCCGTTGCAATAGTCTCTTGTAGTGAGACTTGGAAATTGGTCAATCTGTCTCTCGGATGGACACTGAGAATGTTGGTTGATCTGTTATTCTCTCTCTCTGTTAAGCGGAGACTTAGCTCTTTGGGCATTCTTGGTATTCTGCATTGCATTCTAACAGTTTGTATTCTGTTACATCTACCACTCAGGCTAGAGATTCAGAATGTTGATTATTATTCTGTTATAGCTCCCAAACTCAAAAAGCCGGGAACTCAGAAAGGAGAAGTGTTATAGAAGTGTATCCTGTTAACAACCCTCTGGACAGAAGGTGTTTCTGATTGTAAGGATGCTTTATACTTTCCTGATGAAAGGAAATTTCAGTTTGGCGCTTCTTGTTTCAGGTTTATGATTGTCATCTGGTTCAATTGTTCACCACATTAGTTTTGCTTGGCCACGTAAAATAAATTGTAGTTGGCCACGTGAAATACTGACAGCAAACCCAACACCAGCTGTATAAGGCTCTAATCACACCTAATTTGTCACTGGCATTGATTTTAAAATGGAGCGTTCACCTTCATGAGAGATTCATTACAGCCTCTTTTACGTCAGGCGAAAGAACAAAAGCTTACATGTATGAATTAAACATTTGCAAGTTACATGTTCCCAGGGGCCAGTGTAAAGCACATGGATGTGTCTCCTTGGCCCAAACTCCATTGTTATCCGTTTAAAGCAAATGCACTCATGTTCACACTGGGCCGTTTTTACAGAGTGAATGCTGTCTTGTAATATGCAGTGAGGCATTTGCATGGCATGCCTGCTTCTAATGTGCAGTTAAATATTAAGAGAAATTATCATAGAAGCCCATTGGATGACCACTTAACAACACAGGAATACACTCCTGCCAGCCTAAGAGCTTAAAATACAGTTATGTATAACTGCTCCCCTGATGAATCATGGATGTGTGCCTTTTTAGTGCCTTTTGACTGCCAAAACTACAGAATATTGTAAAACAAGCTCATGCCATTCAGACATTTAAACAAATTTTCTATTTTAACAAAATAGTAACAAAGAAGTGAAAATTCTGTCATCAATAACTCTCGAGCATGGGTAATGATGATGTTTTAACCCATATGACATTCTTTCTTCCATGGAAAAACAAAAAGAAGTTTAACAAAATGTTCACTATACTCTGTGCCATACAATAAAGTGAATGGTGACCAGAGGTTGTCAAGATCCAAAAATATCCAAAAACACCATAAATCTCTTAAAAGGTATTACATTTGGCTAATGAACAATATTCCAAATCTTCTGAAATCATATGATAGCTTTGTATGAGGAAAATATATGAATATAAGTCATTATTCAATGATAATCTACTCCTCCCATCAATGACACCAAACATGATTGGTTCTTATGTGCCTCCTAACCAATTGCAATGCACTAAAAAACAAACAAATGCGACTTAAGACAGATGGCAAGATTTTCAGTAAACAACGACTTGAATTTCAGTCTGTTCTGCACACAAAGCTATTTTCTAAAGTCAAGAACATTCTGCCTAACATTTCCTTTTGTGTTCCACAGAAAAAAAGTAAATCATACAGGTTTAGAACGATATGGGAGTGAGTAAATGATGATAGAATTTAATTTTTTTGGTGAACTATTCCTTTAAGTGGATTCAGGGGAAACAGGCTGAGTGCATTTGAGTCACAAATCGTTCAGTCCAGCTTCCTGTGTTTAGTGCATGCGTGCACTGGGAGGTGAAGAAGGTGAAATGATAGACGTCTGTGTACTGACAGCAGAGACGCAGCTCTGTCTGAATCTGTTCAGACCCCCTGCTCTTAACTGTCTGGTATAAGGACAGAGAACACAGCCCTGTGCCACCTCCTGCCGAGAACACAAGAACACACACACACACGCACACACACACACACACCCATCCCAACCCCTATTCCAACTCTTCTGAGCAAACAAGATCAACACGCTCCAGCAAACAGGCCACACTAGCCTGACTGATGCGAAGACAATGAGTTAAAAAGATTAACAAATTGGGCTTATTTTTTGTTTTATTTATGCTGCTTACAAAGACAAGCATCATTATTACTATTGCTCATACCATACTCAGGGTTAGGGATTTGAAAATTCTGTCATAATTTACTCACCCTTATGTAATTCTAAACCATTATGACTTAATTTCTTATGTGGAACACAAAAGGTTTAAATGGATATCACGGTTTGTCTTTTCCAAACAATGGCAGTAGATAATTAATCTATTTTAAAGATAAAAAAATGCCCTAAAAGTATAATAAAAGTAGTCCAAGCGACTTGTGTGTACTACTCCAAGTCTTCTGCAGACATATGATTGGCATGTTTGTTCACGCGAGAACTTCTGTTGTTTATAGCACAAAAAAAAATCAAGTTCTCACGTTATATTTGGGCTTGTTTTAATCAGGAGCATCTGCTTCAAGTAATCGTGTGTAACCATTTTTCATATTCTTTTTATGCGTCATGACAAAACATGACAAATAGGCCATGTCTGTTTATAACATACAAAAAAACTTGATATTTATTCTGTCAGTGAAGCAAAATGCTTGTTATATTTTATTAATTTACATTAATGACTGTCAATCAGATTCTGATATCTGCAGCCCTATTTGCTACACACTAATTTTTCAGATCACAAACTGAATGTTTCTCCTAAAGGTGTGATGAAACGTCTTTTTTGTGGGGATGCGTGCAACCACTGCCTTTTAAAGTAAATGGTGGACAGAATATTTAAACTAGCTGTATAGTACTCAGAATATTCTACTTCAAATGCTACTACTGCCTCTATGACTCAGGTTTTCATCTGTTTGTGTGTAAGCATATGTGTTAATGGTTTGCGAGAGTTTGACCGGCCAACATCAATTAAAATAAATCGCTTTAGACTATAAGTCACAGGACTTTTTGGGTTGTTTCACCAAAACGTATGTCTTTAGAATACTTGGAATATGACATAGGAGATGAATGGACTAATTTTATGATACTATTGGGTACTTTTTTAAGCTTTAAAGTGAGGCATTATCCACTGCCATTATATTGAATAGGCAGCCTGCGATATTAATTAAAACATCTCCTTTTATGTTAGACATCATAGGTCATACAAGTTTGGAACAACATTAGGGTGGGTAAAGTATGACATCTTATTTTTGGGTGAACCAAGCCTTTAAATTTCTGTGTGTAACTCTGTTTGTGGTACAGAAATGAATTGCACCTCAAATGACTTATGATTTTCGCCTGGCTTCTGACAAAACAGGTGAAAAAATCCTATAGACTTACATTGAGAGGACCTGAGCCATATCTAGGGACCAAACTTGGAGGTGTGCTCTTTTGACTTGTTCCAGTAAGCAACCACCTAGCAATGTCCAACAACCAACACCCTAGCATCATGGCGGTGACTTTTGCATGTGAAAGCACCACTACTTTTTGCTTGTAATATACGTAAAAATCTTTGATCATCGTTCAGATATATAGTCATCATTATCTTGGTCGTCTGGCAGCAGGTAGAAGAAGAACTATTTCCATCTTGTTAGAATCACTTAGAATGGGCACCGTTTAAGGCAAGTGCTATTATTACACTATATCAGAGTTGATCTTTTTGTCAAAATGGATCCATGATGCTTTTAGTAGAACTGTTGCTTGGATTACGCCACGTCTTTGCCCTTCTCTCTCTTTCTCTCTATCTCGCTCTCTCTCACACTCACTTTCTATGACCATCTCAGTGGGCAGCAAAAAAAATAATCGCAGACCGGTAATTAAAATCAATGCCTCGACATGCCTTTAAACTTTGTTTGGACACATTGAGAGATGCTCCTGACATGACAGAAAAACAGGCAGAACAAGAGTATATTAACTAAGAAAATCATAAATATGTCAATTTACTCTGTCTAAATAATGGACAGTCAAGCCTGCTTTATCTCAATATTCTTTAATATAAATCAGTTCACGCTGGGAGCAGCTGGAGGTGTCTGTATCTGTCCAGAACTCTTAACATCTAGAAGGAACACTGTGAATTATGCAATGATGACCTTTATGGGGTAAACTTTTGAAACTTCTACACCGAATTTACGTGGCATAATCTATCAAGGTTTGTCTTACATAACCCAAATTGCCTTTTGGCGCCTATCACAGTTAATCAAATGTTGGTGTCAGCATCATGTTAGTTTCAACTTACACACATTGTAATCCAAGGTGCTTTAAAGAACGCCATTTTTACTACTCTAGCACATGTTCATCATTGTATTGCAATTTTATTATGTCCAAAAAACCATGGTAGTTCCTTAGAAAAAAAAAATATAGTAGTGGTGCGGTCATGGTATCAGTTGGTAATACTTTGAAATATATAATGATACTGAAAAATAACTTAAAACATATACCATGGCATTGACCTAGAATTCCAAGGAACTTTATAATAACAATATGGAATAATATGGTAACACCATAATACATGTCCAAATAAGCTTGGATTTACCATGGTACGTGTCCTAAAAATAGGGTGATCAGATTCCTGCTTGTGGAAAACGGGACAGCCCCCTCCCAGCAAAATTAAATTGACGTATCTTTACCTAGGTGCATATCAATGCGAATTAGAGAGTGCAGCCACATCTGTAACTGTTGTCTCCTTGTTCGTTTCGCTGGCAGTAATTTTTCTCAGAGCGCGATTGTCTTTAAGAGTTTATCGTAATATGCAGAGCACTGTTACACTGAGTCGAGATTTATCCGGCGTCCATGCTGTGTTCATCAATGAGAACACATGCTCTACAGATGCAGATGTCCCAGGCAGGCTTAAAACAATGTCCACGACCTTGGCTATGACTCACAAACAATGTCTGTCTCAGACACGCCATCTTGTTCAAGTTCTACTCAGTGATGTTTTTTGTGCAAGCCCACTCATCAAAGAGTGTGGCTTTGTCAATCAAACTGTGAGCGGGGATTCTTTAGTAGAAGTGCTCGAAGCTGCTCCGAATATTTTACCACACTGGGATGTCTCTCACTAGGGTCCACTCAAGTTTTTCTGTGTTCTCCAATGAGCGGCTTCAATTTTGGAGGGTATTCACAGATGCTGAATAAAAGTTTCTCACTGCACAAAAGAAATCATCCACTCACATGTCTCCAGCTTCAACCAGGGCATCCAACTACTTATTAATGTCAGAGGCTATGAATGATTCCTCCAGCCTGGCCTGCAAGTCTTTTCTCAGGTCATTAATGTGCACAGACACTTCTGTGGCTGATATGTGGTCTTGCCATGATCTCCAGTGCATGTTTACTAAAACATCTTCTACTGAAGTGAAAAGCCAATTCAAAGTTTAGAGCTAGGATCGCTGAATATATCTCTTATAAAATTTGGGCATTTTTCTTGAGAAAGAAAATATGTACGCAGACCGCTGAAAATGTGTAGTATTCTTTCAAGAGCTGCACCAAGAGAGAGAGGAAACATTTAATGCCATGCTGTAATAATTTCTGATAGTCCAGCGGCACTTTCGTTGCATATGACAGCTTCCAATTTGGTGCAGGCAGAAGAAAATTTTGGATCTTACAATTTCTTGATTAATTTTGCATTGCAGTCAGCCTACCGAAAACTATGGCCATGCACAACAGAATGATAAGCAAAAAGTCCTTCACTTGCGTGCACTTTGTCAGATTTGGAACATGCTGCGCGATGTCGGTGCGGCCTCCATGGCTGATGGAAAAGCGAGCTCCATAAATCTCACACCTCACTTTACTAGGCTCTGCTGAGACTCTTTAAAAAAAATGTAAACTCTTTTTGAAGATCCTCATTAAATGTATATTGACATTTTTCAAACGCAATTTCATCGGTGTGCTGGATAGTTTAATCCAATCATGTACTTTAAATAACACGGTGTGATTTTATTGGCTTTACAAGCTGCATCCTTGGTCACCTTTGATCAGAATACTCACGTGACTGAGAAAGCCGCATAGGCAATAGAGAAATTTTAGAATATGGGACAAAACACAATTTTTTCAGAATAAGTTGGGACACTAGAAAAAGTGCTTAAATACAGGACTGTCTCGGGAAAATTGGGATGTCTGGCCACCCTACCTAAAAATCATGCTATTTTCAAAGTACCAGAGATTTACCTCCAAAATCACATTTATTTTAAATTACACTCACTCCCCTCAAAGCTCTAAACAAATGACACGTGATAAATTAAGTGTTTCTGTTGTGGGTGTTTGTATTTTTCTCCAGCCTGTGTATATGACAGGTATATTTATAATGTATATTTATATAGTGTAATAAACATACACTGATGACACACACCCTAAAATTTATGGTTTAGTACAGAGCACATGTTCTGTTCAACAAAGCCCTGTTTTCTCACCCAGATCTCCTTGACTCAATACCATCATCATATCATCATGCTGTTAGTCACCGGCCACAGAGGTCATAGGCGTACGTCCTATCAAAACTCAATAAAATCTTTACAAACACACTGACTAACAGCAGACGAATCTCTTTAGTTTATTCCATAATATAAGACCCACTGGACAACCTTGATGTGGTCTGAGATATTATTTGGATGATTAACATGAATTAGTGTTTCTCCTGCAATTAAACGTATTCGGTGGCTGCCCAAGCAAAATTCTGGGCTGCCGATGCAAATATAATGATATTCTTTTCATGTTTGTTGCTATATACTGTATGTACTATATACAGTGGATATAAAAAGTATACACACCCCTGTAAAAATGGCAGGTTTTTCTGATGTAAAAAATGAGACAAAGATAAATCATGTCAGAACTTTTTCCACTTTTAATATGGCCTATAATGTGAATAATTCAATTGAAAAACATCTTTGTGGTGGAATTTTTTTTTACAATAACCTGTGTGCACACCCTCTTATAACTGGGGATGTGGCTGTGTTCAGAATTAACCAATAACATTCAAACTCATGTTAAATAGAAGTCATTACACACCTGCCATCATTTAAAGTGACTCACAAATAAAGTTCAGCTGTTCTAGTAGGATTTTCCTGACATTTTCTTAGTTGCATCTCAGAGCAAAAGCCATGGTCTGCAGAGAGCTTCCAAAGCATCAGAGGGATCTCATTGTTGAAAGATATCAGTCAGGAGAAGGGTACAAAAGAATTTCCAAAGCATTAGATAAACCATGGTACACAGTGAAGACAGTCATCATCAAGTGGAGAAAATATGACACAACAGAGACATTACCAAGAACGGGACGTCCCTCCAAAATGGATGAAAAGATGAGAAGAAAACTGGTCAGGGAGGCTTCCAAGAGGCCTACAGCAACATTAAAGGAACAGCAGGAATTTCTGGCAAGTACTGGCTGTGTGCTACATGCGACAACAATCTCCCGTATTCTTCATATTAATGGGCTATGGGGTAGGGTGGCAAGACGGAAGCCTTTTCTTACAAAGAAAAACATCCAAGCCCGGCTGAAGTTTGCAAAAACAAAAATCAAGTCTCCCAAAAGCACGTGGGAAAATGTGTTATGGTCTGATGAAACCAAGGTTGAACTTTTTGGCCATAATTCCAAAAGGTATGTTGGGCGCAAAAACAACACTGCACATCACCCAAAGAACACCATACGCACAGTGAAGCATGGTGGTGGTGGCAGCATCATACTTTGGGGATATTTTTCTTCAGCTGGAACCAGAAACTTAGTCAGGGTGGAGGGAATTATGAACAGTTCCAAATACCAGGAAATTTTGGAACAAAACCTTCCGTCGTCCATTAGAATGCTGAAGATGAAGAGGAAGTTCACCTTTCAGCATGACAACGACCCAAAGCACACATCCAAATCCACAAAAGCATGGCTTCACCAGAAGATGATTAACATTTTGGAATGGCCCAGCCAGAGCCCAGACCTGAATCCAATTGAACATCTGTGGGGTGATCTGAAGAGGGCTGTGCACAGGAGATGTCCTCACAATCTGACAGATTTGGAGCGCTTTTTCAAAGAAGAGTGGGCAAATATTGCCACGTCAAGATGTGCCATGCTAATAGACTCCTAC
>JAVLUX010000186.1:3875000-3957500 GCA_032164185.1 Moxostoma hubbsi
TTGCCCAGCAGTAGTGTTAAGCTTGTTAGTCTAAGACCTTGTAGCAAGTCAGATTGTAATTCTTATACTATCACAGACAAAACACACATACTCCATTATCAAAGCTAATATCTCTCAATCTCATGGCCTTTAATCCGTTTCATCCTGTAATCTCCTGAGTGCGTTCAGTCTGGCCTTAGTGTGTCATGTTTTGAGTCCAAACGGTGAGCCCTGTCCATCCTCTTATCACTTTGATGGGATCTTTGGCAGTAGATCAGGGCTAATAAATGTGCTCAACTCTTCACAGGCCAAAACGCAGTCTAAATTGGCAGCGCCTGCCTGTTATTCTCCCTTGTCAATACCTTTTCCCAAAAAACTCTCCAAAAAAATCAACAATATTCTCGTTGGCAGAAAGCAATCAGTATTTTGCCAATAGCAGACATAGATTTAACAATAAAGAAACAGCGGAGATGCGTGCTGAGAGTCGGAGAGAGGCAGAAAAGGAGGAAATAATAAAACAAAAGCTAAAAATAAAGAATCAACAGGACAGGAACTTGTAAAGCCAACAACAGTAAAGGTCAGCCAAAAAGTACAATCTTTCAGAGGTGGAGCAATTATTACATTTTGTTTAAAGATTACGATTTTTTGGAAATAAAAATGCACAGGAATCATTCATCAGAGCAGAAAAGTGTGATTGTAAGGTCAATTTTGATTTGACCCTAAAAAATGTAAACAACTGACTTCATAATCCAATTTCACCAAACATATAGGCACTTCCATTAAAACTAAAAGCATTTGAAAGCGAACGATTAGATACATGCTGAAGGCAGAAATTTAAAGGGATAGTTCACCCCAAAATGAAAATTCTCACATCATTTACTCACCCTCATGCCATTCCAGATGTGTATTACTTTCATTGTTCTGCTGAACACAGATGACGATTTTTAGAAGATAATTTCAACTCTGTAGGTCCATACAATGCAAGCGAATGGGTACCAACATTTTTAAGCTCCAAAATGCACATAAAGGCAGCATAAAAGTAACCCATATGACTCCAGTGATTAAGTCCATATCTTCAGAAGTGATATGATAGGTGTGGGTGAGAAACAGGTCAATATTTAAGTCCTTTTCAAAATCTTTTCCCTGTCCAGTAAGTGGTGATATGCACAAAGAATGTGAAACACCAAAAACAAAAGAAGTATAAGGATTTAAAGGATTTAAATATTGATCCGTTTCGCACCCACACTTATCACATCACATCTGAAGATACAGATTCAACCACCGGAGTCTTATGGATTACTCTTATGTGATTTTGGAGCTTCAAAATGTTGGTACCCATTTGCTTGCATTTTATGGACCTACAGAGCTGAAATATTCTTCTAAAAGATCTTTTTTTGTGTTCAACAGAAGAAAGAAAGTAATACATATCTGGGATGGCATGAGGGTGAGTAAATGATGAGAGAATTTTCCTTTTTGGGTCAACTATCCCTAATCAACATATCTAACAAAAACAATAACAAGTGTGTAATTATATATACTCTGTGAAAGATCAGAAGCATTATACTGTATACACACATCTTGCTACACCCCACAGTCCAACACAAAGAATGGGTCGAACACATCGGCTTGTTTTTTACACTTTTCCGTCAGCATCGTCAATATTATGCCTGCTGCATTTTTCTCGCCTCTGTAATCCTTACACGAAGCTTACAGCATGGCCCACTTTGGTCTAATTCAGTCTCAAACACCTCCATAGCTTCTGATCACAGATCGCACGCCGCATGCCAAAGAATTCAAGAGCCTACGGGCCCAAGCTTAACGCCTTCATCCGCAATGTCGTGTCTCACAGGCAGTGATTAATGGCATAAATATCTGGGCAATTTCTGAGTACACGCACTCAAATGAAAGTAAACAACAGAGAGAGAGGGAGATTAACATAACAGGGTCGTGAGTATCTTAACCTCTTGCTATTGGAAGCTGTCTTTAGTCTGTTTGTATTCAAGCAAGAGGAGAGGTGACAGAAAGTGACACATCTTCCATTTGAGAGAGAGAGAAAGAGAGAGAGAGAGAGAGAGAGAGAGAGAGAGAGAGAGCGCGAGCAGACAACTAACATTACACTGAGAACAGAATGAAAAACCTGTCAGTCTTAAAGAGAGATAAGGAGGAATCATTATTTTTCAATGCTGTTTTGTATTAACAAAAATGAATAATCCTTGCACACCTGAATGGTTACTGGTATTTGAGTAAAAAAAGTAATGACTTGCAAAACAATCAATATTTAGTACTTCAATTGAAATCGTAGGTTGCATGACGAAATGTAGTAATTAGTAGTAAGTAACCTGATTTTGTAAAAATAATTATTTTCAGTTTTTTTGTTTCCCGATTTTTTTGAATGGAATATTAACATGCTGCTTACTGCACACAGGCAGTATATACTGTATACTGCCTAGTGCCTTCTATTTTTTTAAGTACTGAATTGACGCTGGATTCAATGCCGCTTACAAGGCAAGTCAGTCCAATCTGAGGTCATCTTTGAAATGCTCTCGGCTAAAAAAAACTTGTTTTTCTGGCTGGATCAGCAAATGCGCATGCGCGTTCTTGAGTTTATTGACAGGCGATGTCTTTATCTAAAAGGTGATTGGCTCTTTTCCAGTAAGGCATGCGTTTCAATTTCTCCCATTAAATTTAATACCAGTGGTCCATCTCTTCTAAACTGTCTCTGTATATATATACACAACACGGGCAAAAGTCCTGCAGTTTATTTATTTATTTATTCTTTCCTTCATTTAGTTATTTTGTGTTTGTTTGTATGCAGACCAAGTAGGTTCAATTTAAATATTGTTTATTTGCTTTTGCGTCTTTTCTATAATCTCCTGATTATTCTAGTTTTCTGCTACACCCAGAGCCGCTGAGTTCAGCATGAGCCGCATGCCAAAAATAGGCTCTGCTTTGAAACTATTAGCTCACTGCCACATCTGGGATGCTTCTGGGACGCTTCACCTCGCGACTCACACTTTCAATATGAAGGATGTAATCCATTAATATGGGCACTGAAATTAAAGCGTGCTGCTCACACCCTGCTCAAGGAGGATATGTGAAACAGGCAGTACATAGCATGCAGTTGGGATATAATAAAATATCGATATATCGATTATTGATCGGCATGTTATTTTATGGGCGGCACGGTGGTGCAGCGGTTAGCACTGTCGCCTCATAGCAAGAAGGTCATGGGTTCAAACCCCGGTTGCCCTGGCCTCTCTGTGTGGAGTTTGCATGTTCTCCCCGTGTCTGCGTGGGTTCTCTCCGGGTGCTCCGGCTTCCTCCCACCATCCAAAGACATGCAGGCTAGGTTAATCGATGTCTCCAAAAATTGCCCTAGGTGTGAATGTGAATGTGAGTGTGAATGGTTGTTTGTCTATGTGTGGCCCTGCGATGGACTGGCGACCTGTCCAGGGTGTACCCTGCCTTTCGCCCAATGTTAGCTGGGATAGGCTCCAGCCCCCCCCGCGACCCTGTACACAGGATAAGCGGTTGTCGATGGATGGATGGATGGATGGATGTTATTTTATCAATATATTTTTAAAGCATTGAAATATTAACATTAGCTGAAATTTCAATTAAAAGCCTAATTTGAATGCTACTCAATAGTGTAATAACTTTGGGAAACCACAAGGGGGAGAAATAACATTTACTGAAGCCGGTAGCCGGTAGGAGAGGCACAGTTGCTGTCCAAACTAAACCTAAAGTTACAAAGGTTTTTGTATTTCTTCCAAAATGAACAAAGTGCCATTGATGTGTTTACAGGTAAGTGTACGAAACTGGTGTAACCGCTTAAACTGAATGATTAGAAATGGTGATGTTTATGATTACATTTATTTGTGTGTAGCACTGAATAGATTTCATTCAAGCTGTCAAACCACAAAAAGACATACTTTTAACTGTAAATACATTGTGTAGGTTATATAAAAAATACATATACACAATGTTATCCAGTGATGGTTAGAGTAAATAGTCTTTGTCTTTGATAATGATTTGGATCGATTATAATGGTAAATTAAACAAGTTGCATTCAATAGCACAGGAGAATATGCAGCCCCTGAAGTCGTCTGCCAGTGGCAGTGCACATACTGTAATAACATGTCAGGTGGGCAAACCCCTTTAATTTACCCTGCTGCTCACACTTTACTAAAGTTGTGTTGAAAAATATGTTTGAAAAAAAAAAAGAAAAAAAAAAAGAATGTTGTGCAACGAGCAGCCTTATTTAAATCTGAAGAAAGTCCCGATAATCATCAGGATAATCTTCCAATTATCGATGCGTGAAAAAGGCATTGATACCAAGCCTATGCAGTGTTACAATTCTGCCACATGGCACAACTACATTGCATGTCGAATTCAGTAAATGGCATTTGTTTAATATATTTTTGTGCAAAAATTATAATTGCTTTCAAACAGGTTTCCCTGAATACCCCATTCATTTTATATTTAAAACAATGTCCAACAATAAAGGTAGAACTGTCATGTCCATTGCACTGTAAGAAATGTATCAATAAATATATAATTATTCAAAACAATATATTTTTTCAGTCAAAGTTTTCAGTCTTTTTATTTGATTCTAAAGCAAACCCCTCAGTCACGTATTTGTGACTATATACTAGATGTAAATGCATGGATGATAAAGGTGTTGTAACTCCTGAGGTACTTCAATAGTAGAATGTGTATTCCTTACCATGCGCCAGCATTTTGCATAACCGCGACAGAAACTCCAGTATATTCATTTAACCAGTATATCGCCAACCCCTACAGTGCACAGTGCATGTTGCAATTGCAAGTTTATAGCGCTATTTCTGTCAAACACAGATACTATCCTCAGGATGAGGTTCATAATATTTCTATAGTGTCAACATTTAATAATTTAGCTACTTTTAGTTTAAGCTTCTCTCTTAAGCTCTGATAATGCTGCATGCAAACAAATGCGCAAAAAAACATTAAGCAAAGGGCAAAAATATCGATATTTCTGTGTGAACATAAACACACATAGAGGTGGAAGCACTTTTACCTCTGACAGCACAGAGAAGCCAAAGCAAATATGTAAAGGGCATCAGCAAGCAGCTCTCTGACAGCTGTGTGTGTGTGTGTGTGTGTTCAAGAGGAAAATCGAGAGAGAAAGTGTGTGTCTCCTCTAAGATCATTAACATACAGGTCACTTACAGGTATCCATGTCTTGTATGTACTTAGTTAAGTGTGTGTCTGTGTGTCTCAACAGAGCTTCATTGGCACACAGGTCAGACATGGATCATATAATCCTCTGCTCTGGATACACGTATCACTTACACACGGTTAGCCATAAGTGCAAACACACTCATGAGAGAGATGGAGCTAAAAAGTATGAATTGTGAGAGGAATTCAAAACACATTTCTTTTTTCACATTCCCCCCCCCCCCCCCCCCCCTTCTCCCAATCTGGCATGCCCAATTCCCAATGTGCTTTTAAGTCCTTGTGGTGGCGTAGTGATTCACCTCAATCCGAGTGGTGGAGGACGAATCCCAGCTGCCTCCGCGTCTGAGACCGTCAACACGCGTGGCTTGTTGAGAGTACCACAGGGCTTACTACCCTCATAGCACACATACACTCATCATCCACTTTATAAGGTACACCTGTACACCTATTTATTGATCTGATTTTCTGGTCAGTCAATAGTGTGGCAGCAGTGCAATGCATAAAATCATAGATACAGGTCAGGAACTTAAGTTAGTGTTCACATCAACCATCGGATTCATCAGACCAGGCTATGTTATTGCAGTCATTAATTGTCCAGTTTTGGTGAGTCTGTGCCCAATGCAGTTTCAGCTTTCGGTTCATGGCTGACAGAAGTGGAAACCAACTTTTTGTTCTGCCATTGTAGCCCATCCACCAGAATGCAGGATGGGCTACAACAGCAGAAGACCATGTCTGGCACTTTATTAGTACTATAGTTTTCCTAATAAAATGCTCAGTGAATGTATGTGTGTTAGGTACTCTATTAGGGACACAATCAGTAGTAGCCTAACAGTTACCCGTAGAAAAATTTGGACAAGAGTTCGGACAAACTTGCCATAAATTTCCCACTCATTATTTTCACATGCAAATTAGCTTGCGATTTGCCACAAATGTTTGCCAGAAGTTTGAAGCTCTTCATCGGTAGTGATGAACCTGCAGGAAACCTTTGATGACAATGAAGAGATTGCCGCAAAGCTCATACACATGTGAAAATAATGAGTGGGAATTTGTGGAAAATTTGCGGCAAGTTTGTCTGAACTCTCGATTTTTGTAAGGGTTAGGCTTTGGGCTGGTAACAGAAAGGATACAGGTTCAATCCGATGTAGGGGGTGGGATTGGATGGTTAATGTGACACAATCTAGCTTTATAACGATTGTGCCCTTTTGCAAGACACTTAACCACAGGCAGCTCCTGTGGGACCGTGCCTGAAATTAGTTACTGTAATCCACTTTGAATGAACAACATCTGCTAATGGTGACTTGCACAGTATTCTCACGTATGTAGATGATGTTTCTGGGGTGGCTTAAAAGAACATTATGACTGGGATTTCAAAGATTAAATCCAATTCCTATATTAGCTCCCCTGCTCCATGAAGGTGATAGGCCTTGATCTACAATCAGCTTTCTTCCTCTACCTTGTCATCTTGTTCACTTTGTTCAACAGTGCAGACCTGCCTATAGCTCAGTGCTTCAACTCCAAATGCCTTTTCTAACTCTGGGTGCAGTTTTTTGGTGTCATAACTTTATTAGTCTCAGCCTCTGATGTCACACCCACAGTCCTGAGATATCTCAAAAGTCTCTGTAACAGCTCTAGACTATGTAAACAGCTAACAAAAATGTGTCCGCGGTCAATGATGGTTTCTGCCTGTCAGTCATTTTGTGCATTATCAAAGTGTAGGAGTTGCAGCGAATTATTGAGGCATAATGAATTTTTATGCCATGTTGCTCATAACAGTTGCCAGTTGAGGGCGATATTTTGCAGCTGTTGTTTTAACAACCGTTTCTGCTCTCAATAATACTACTTTTTTTATCTTTGGAGTTCGTGGTTTAGGAAGGAGGGGCGTGGCTAATCCAAAGGTTCAGTCTCGTGGAAGCAGAATAGATGAAATTGCTTACAACACCCTTAATATGCAACCTCTGGGATTCAAGTTGCACAGGTTTTAGTCTGCCTGGAAACAAAGTTGTGCATATAAGAGACTGGGCTGCAAGCCTGCAACAATGACTTCTTTTGAGCAAAAAGTAATCACTGGATGACACAAGGTTTGTGTCATCAAATCTTTTAAAGGTGTACACAGTAATATTCATTTATGTTGTGATGACACCTAGCATCAAGCAAAACCAGAAGTTCTCAATTTACAATGCCATTGCAGAAATGAAATATTTGCAGTCAACCATTAGGCTATTAATTTATTCCATGAGTGAAAACTTCTAATAACAAGGGATTATTGAGATAAAGCAAGTAATATTATGCTGGTCATAAGATCTCACATTATGTAGAATCGAGCAGCTTTTTCTCTAAGACTGATATGAGTAGAGTCTTCATCTCATGTGAGTGTGCATCCTTTTAAACCTATTCTTCAAAAATACTATTCTTCAAAAAAGTTTATCAATTAGCAAAATAAAGATTTCTAAATTCTAGGTCAGAATAAATTGCAAAGTGAAATAGACTTTATGCTGATAGTCTGGCTATGTGAGACTGTAAATTAACAAGAAAATGTGGATGCAGGAAGGTCAAAATTATAATAAGAACTTGAAAAGTTTGATGCATTAATTTCCTATTTGGAGGAAGGATCCATTGTCCTTGTAACACAACTGTGAGAGGCTTTTTACAGGATCAACATTAGCTACGCCAACAGAGCCTGTGGCAAACAAATGGATTCATCTAGAATCTCTTCCTGAGGAGAGACTGTAATTCTCCTAACACCAAATGGAGGATAAAGGGGAAAAACAAGCTTCATTGCCTGACCCATTGGTGACCCAATATGGCTGCTCAACAGGGTTGTGTCGATACAATTGAATATCGATATATTGGACATTATAACAACTATACCCAAATCATTGAAATTAAAAGTGAATCGAACAATGATATTGTGATGTATCACGATGTATCAAATCATATCATGACGTGGCTGGGGATACACTACCGTATTTCTCGTGTTCTTTTGTTTCTGAAAAGAAAACGTGCAAGGTAACCCTGCCGAGAACTGAGACGACAACAGACAACACCAAAACAAGGCTGTCTACCTTCAGCGAGGCTTTGAAGTAGGGACCCCCGCTGATCTTCAAGGAGGTGAAATGCTGCAAATCTCCCAAAATGACTACAACTAGCCTCTTCTCTAAACCTCATGAGGCCTCATCAGGGTCAAGGTTAGTATCTAAGAATCCGCTTTATTTTGGCTGATAGCTTCTCAAAGGGCTCACCGCCTTAACAGGACATGCAGACAAGCAATCAACAGCTCTCAAGAACTTCAAAGCATGGTGAGGATGGGTCCTTTGACCCGCTAATTATAAACCAATCAGGCACGTGCACATTTTGGCTTACAAGGAAGACTACACCGGAGATTGGCAGAGGCTCTCTCTCTTTGTCTTCCTCTGTAAACATATTGACCTGCCTCTCAATTCAAACAGGAGCCAATTAGCCATCGCCGCTGAATTAATTAAGCTTTTGTTTTATAAAACACTCAATCTTTTTCATCAATATTTGTTTGCAGCTCAGTCCTCCATCAAGGTCAATAAGAGTTTAAAATAGAAATTATAAATGAATACCATAAATAGTAAATAACCCAGAGAATTATGCCATTAAGGGCTCTAAACTGAAGAACTGGCATTTCCTCTTTCTGACTGGACTGCGTTAAAATGAAGGCGGCAGGGTGGGTCTACGCGCAACACGTTCTGGATGATGGCACAAGCTCTAGTATATTTGTCTCGCAGATCCTTGTGCTATTAAAGTCAGCTCCCCCTGTCTTGAATGTTTAGAATGTCAAGATTGGGACAGTTTAATGTGCAACACCAAAAAAAGCGCAACCTCGGATATACGACTGCAACAACTAATCGATAAAATCGATAAAAATCGATAATTAATATAATCAACAACAAATGTAATTATTGATTAGTTGGATATGTCCAACATGCACAGAGAAAGTCAATCAGTGGTGTCACTTTACAGAAAAACGTGCTTGCATAATAACTTGTTTTAAAATGCTGGAGATGATTTGAACCTTTTATAGTACCTTCAGTACCTTTAGTAAATAGTACCCTTTGTTTTACAAGAAAAGGAAAGGAACATGTTGCATATTATGTCTTAAAAGTAATAAAAAAGAACTTCTTGATTTGGGCTTTGTTTAATGCATTATGATAAATTGTGAATTTATTATCGTGAAATGAAACAAATCATTATGTCCTTAATCAAAAAAGTTTTTTTATAAATAAATTGTAATAAAACAGGAAATTAAATTTAGCTTCTATATTCGATTAATGGATAACTTGAAGAAATAATCAAAGATGAATTGATTATGAAAATAATGCTCACCTGTTATAACGTCAACTGATTCAAGGCAGCTAGTGATGGAATAAGGTCAGGACACAGGAGTGATCCTGTAAGGTTTACTTTGGTACATATGCAGAGAAAAACATTTTGGTCTTTCACAAACCTGCTGAAACAACAGCTTAAATCAGCTAAGACCACTAAACCACCTTAGGCTTTTTTAGCAGGCAAGACCAAAAAAGAAGATAATAAAAGCCACAAGCAATAACACTGGAAGCCAACAACTGCAGCGCTAGCAATGGAATCATGGTCAGGATTGATTCGGTTAAGTTTGAACTAAGAGCACGAAACCTATCTTTATCTCTCTCATCACATATTCAATAGTAGAAAGCATGACATTAAGAATGCAACAACAACAACTCAAGCCTAATGCTTGTGAAATTAATCATATCAGCTGGTAGTTGACATGTTAATGGATCATTATAATAAATATTCCATTTGCTGTTGTGGTGGCATGCTAACACACACACACACACACACACACACACACACACTCCTCTCTTAGGGTTGAATTTGAGTGACGGGACACAAATATCGATTTCGGCACTTTATCCCTTTAAAACAACAGGCCGTCACTGTGAGAAAGCAAAGGAGATAAACGAGCACTGCGGTCCGCCGGGAGCTGAGCCTAAAGATTTCCCATCAGTCCTTTCTCTTGGTGACCGAATGCCTGCTCCATCTTCACTCCTCCTTTAACAATGAACGATCTTTACACCATAGCCCTGTTCCAAAACTTACTTGAACTGCCTTGTATATTAAAAAAAGGTACAAAATAGCATCCAGATAGACAGACAGCTGACAGGACATTTTTTTAAGGCAGCATCCTAGCCAGTGTTAATCTCATCAATGAAATAACTGATGAAAATATTCATCGATGAAGGGTCGATGAATGTTGTTTGATTTTGTTAACAATAATGAAGAAGAGACGAAAAAGATGCATCATGGCGATAATCAGAGTTTTAATGAAAATACACTGTTGATAAAATATGACGAGAAAGAAATAATGCTGCAAGATATTAACAAAACAACAATACAGTGTTTTATTTATTCATTTATTTTATTCAAATAATCCAGTCATAAAATGCTGGAGATTTCCAAGCTTGAGCTGTGTGAGTTGCCAGAGCTGAACACCCGTACAGCGAACTTTACTAAACTTTACTTACTGTTTTTGTTTTCTTTAACTGCCTTACTTCAGTAAAAAAAAATTATGGACCTGCAAACCAGATGAATTGGAACTTTACCATTACCAATGTTTTGCCTGATCCCCTATTTCCAAAACATTTTTGTACATTTCAATTTTAACATCATGTAAGTTTTGGAAGGCTGCTCTCTGGCACCATCTTCGAACCAAAAAAGATAACAAGATGCTCTCTGTTCTGAATCAGAAATAATCTCGCCACCTGCTGGGTGCAGACATTCTGAAGCTGTCTTGAAGAGTTTATTGTCAAGTTCGGTATGGGAGAGGGCAGGGTGCATGTAGTCAGCCTCTAATGCCTATAATATAAATGGTAATAGTGCCAAGCTCCTTCTGAATCTCAAAGAGCCAACCTGGGAGTTTTACATCAGATGAAGCCTGTTTTTCGTCTCTGAGTTTTGTCTCTTAAGAATGCAGTGTGCACACCACACTTTGCCAAATTGAATTTATCCTGTATTGACATCTCTCCATGTCCCACGGTATGACACACACACACACACACACACACACACACGTACGTGTGGCTATCCTTATGAGGACTCATAGACATTATGATTTTTATACTGTAGATTCTATCCTCTAACCCACAACCCAACACTCACAAAAAACTTTCTGCATTTTTACATTTTCAAAAAACAGTTTAGTATGTTTTTTAAACTGTTTGAATTATGGAGACACTAGAAATATCCTCATAACCCACATTTATAGCATAATACCCTTGTTATTACCAGTTTGTAACCAAAAAAATTGTCACACACTCACACCACTGACATTCATAAGGAGAGACAGGAGGGAAAACCCATTGCTTTATTGAGCAGCACCCAACATATGTATGAGAGAGAGGATAAATCAAGCCACAGGACTGTGTGTGAATGCATTTGTGTAAATATCTGTTTATTTATGTTAGTATTAAATAACACAGTGATAATTAACACAACTATCACACCTTATGTAGAGAGGAGGAGAGATGCAAGTATACGGTGAACATCATATGAAGCATACAGGGCTTGCAAACTGATTTACCGAGTGAGAACCGGTGCATTATGTGACATTTGACTCTGTGTGGTGCTAGCAAACTTCATGGTACTTTCTCTCCATTTCACTTCCCAAAAAAAGACAAGAGGATTTTTGGTGCTACTACGATAAAATAAAGAGCAAAAGTGTGTTTTGTAATTGATACTTTCTATGTATTCTATTATTTTGCTACAGAGAATTATGAAATGTATTTTTTTCACCTAGTAAACCGCCTGAATTAGTATTTTCTGGCAAGCTTGATCACTATTCTTCATCAACAGCATACAAAATGATTAACATTCAACATTCAGAATGACAACCTAATTATGACCAATCCCAATTAGCATTCTTTAATTGACACACCCCAAAATCAGAAGGTCAGGGCTATCATGTGTGCTAAATACGATCATTCCGACAGGATTTAAGGCGGCATTAAACAACACATTCTCACACCCAACTCGTCACATATTGACACTTTTGACAGGACCCCTTGGCGTCACATTTTAACGCCCTGGGTATACCTTTGGCGTCATTTTTCGACGCGTTGGGTAGTCCGATAGATTTCTATAGAGGATTTTAAAAATAAAAATATAAAAAACTTTGATTAATTGAACAAAATTATAAAAATAAAAATATAAAAAACTTTGATTAATTGAACACAATCGTAGCATATTATATATATTTATTAACATCAACAAACTTCCGATAAAAATACGTTATCCAGCATGCTCTAGTTACCAGTACCTAAGAAAACGCTTAAACTGCTTACTTGCACACGCCGTAGAGCGTTGTTAAACTCACCTTTGAATGCGGTTTTGGTTAAGACTACCCAACGCGTCGAAAAATGACGCCAAAGGTATACCCAGGGCATTAAAATATGACGCCAAGGGGTCCTGTCAAAAGCGTCAATATGTGACGAGTTGGGTGTGAGAATGTGTTGCATTAAACAAATGCATCGTGTTCTTGAAGACTTTGACAATAAACAACTTTAATAAACAATGACAATACATCTAACAACCTGAATGAATAATTAGCAAAAGAGCACACATATTCTCAGAGAATCTAAGGCCAGAAGCATACTATATGCAAATATGCAAAAGGGAATGCTTGGCCAGAGCATTGCACTAGCGATGTCCCATTAAATATATGCTTACTGAACAGCCAATTGTGTGGCAGCAGTCCAACGCATAAAATCATGCATAAATGGGTCAGGAGCTTCAGTTAAATCTTCACATCAAACATCAGAATGGGAAAAACTTTGATCTCTGATTTCAACCATGGCTTGATGCCACATGGACTGGTGTGAATATTTCTATACTGCTGATCTTCTGTGATTTTTACACACAACGGTCGCTACAGTTTATTCAGAATGGTGCCATAAAACAAACAAACAAAAAAACAACCAGTGAGTGGCAGTTCTGTGGCTGGAAACACCTTGTTGATGAGAATGGTCAACGGAGACTGGTTTGAGCTGACAGAAAGGCTACGGTTTTTCAGATAAGCATCCCAGAATGCACAACATGTCAAACATTGAGGCGGATGGGTTACAACAGCAGAGGACCACGTCAGGCACTTTATTAGGACCATGGTGTTCCTAAAAAAGTGCTCTGTTGAGTACGTTCATTCCCATGTTTCTGTGGGGGTAACAAACCTCATTACTCAAGTGGGCGACAGAGTTACCTTAAGTATCTTATCATAAACCAAACCTTCTTTAAGAGTATCCAGTGGTTAGCGAACTTCAGGGTTCCTCGTTCCTGGAGAGACACTTTTATGCAAGCTATATTTCCAACTCTAGTTAAATACGCCTGAACCAACTATTCAAATATTTGGGTTTACTTGCAAATTACAGCTCTTGTAGAATCAGGGTTGAAGCTTAACTCTGCAGGAAAGGGTATCTTCAACAGCAAGAATAAGGAACAATGATCTATTCTATTGTACATATGCAATAAATGTACAGGGTTGTGATTTCTGTGCAGATATAATCTAATGTGAAGTGGTCAGACCTTCTAATGAACGTTACTATTCTTCAATTCTCTTCACAGACCAGAGAGAGTCCTTTCATCCCTCTTCCCAGAAAATAAAAGACCAACATTGATGCCCTGAGATCTTTTAAATCTTTTAAATCATGGTATTACTTCATAAAATATGGGAAACACTGTTTTTGAGCAAAGAAAGGAAAGAGGGGACAGTATCTGTGGCACGATTATCAAAATGGTATCTAGCAAAGCAAAGAACTGGGACAACATCATTTTGCCCTCCAGGTTGAACATGGCTTTTAAAGAATGGATGTGTTTTTCAGTGTCAGAGAAAGCAGGGAGGAAAATATTACATTATGACAGGAATTGGCTGATCCCCTTTTCTTGAAAGGATAATAAACAACACAAAGACTGAAATAAAGGAATGACATGAATCGGTTATCCAAAAACATTTGATAGAATGTTGTTCAGAGCAGGAGAGAAAAAGAGCATCCCATAATGCATTACTGCGCTGAATAACTACTTTACGACTTAAATCAGCTTTTTCGGAGTAAGAAGGATGGAAAAATGTAACAAACTCAATGTCAGAAAATATATATGGTTCACATTAGGGTTTCAGTGCTAATTTGTTTTTTAAGCCATTACTTTGGGCCTTGTGTGCAAGAACAACATTGGCAATTTATGACATGTCATTACAGTGCATTAACATTGCTGAAGTGGAAAATCGTTTTCCACTTGAATAATGCATACACTGTTTAATATTTTCCTGAGTGTGTGTGCTGTGAAAATCATTCCTATTTTCATTCCATATTAAACTATGTACTGCTTAGCAAGTGTGTGTGTGTGTGTGTATGTGTGTGTGTGTGTGTGTTTGTGTGTGTGTGTGTTTGTGTGTAACACTTTCAAAAAATGAAGATCCTCCTGGGCTCAAATGAGAAATTTTTCAAATCAAATCAAATCAAATCACTTTATTGTCACACTACTGTGTACACGAGTGCAACAGTAGGTGAAAGTCTTGTGTGCAGTTCCGAGCAACAAGCAGTCATATGACGAGACATATACCAATTTACAATAAACAACATATTTACACAACACAACTTACATATCAAATGTACGTACATATACTTACACAACACAATTCTATCATACAATGTACAGTAAACAATACACACAACATAGTGTGCACATACAAAAGAAATAACAAAATAAGAGTATATAAAAATATATATGCAGTTGTTATTGTGGAGAATATAATTATGACAGTCAAGTGTGAGATATAAGATTAACAAAGTGCAGTGCTGATTGTTGATCGTGAGAGATCAAGTGTTCAAAAGTCTTATTGCTTGGGGGAAGAAGCTGTCATGTAGTCGGCTGGTGCAGGCCCTGATGCTGCGATACCGCCTGCCTGATGTTAGCAGTGAGAGCAGACCATGACTCAGGTGGCTGGAGTCTCTGATGATCCTCCGAGCTTTTTTCACACACCTTCTGTTATAGATGTCCTGGAGGGAGGGAGGCTCACCTCCGATGATGTTTCTGGCAGTTCGCACCACCCTTTGCAGGTCTTTGCGGTTGTGTTTTTGTGTATGTTGTGTATGTTGGTGTGTGTGTGCACATCTATAGATTTGTGTGTATGCACTTGACAAGTGTATGTAACTTATATTCCCTATACACTCCAACGGTTCACTATATTTTTGTCTGAAAAAACGCATCTCATTTGGTCTCTCTTGGTCAAATCAGGCTCTGAGCACAGTACATACTGGGAACTCGTTTAAAGACCCTTTTAACATAGACAAAACCTGAGGGACACCAGGGTGAGAGGAAATACATGTATTTTAAGTTTTAACATCAGAGCTCAGGTAATTTTCCTTGCGACTTTCACTTCGACTCAGTGAGGTTTAATAGAGAAGGCTAGAATAGTAACTTAGCTTTTCTTTAGTGTGATGTTTCATCAAAACGCTTGCTAGCTAATGTTAGTGATATGGATTTTTTTGTATTAACTTGGTCCAGGGGTTTTCAAACTGCGAGGCACGCCTCCTCAGGGGGGCGCAAGAGTATGTCAGTGGAGGCGCAGTGAATGATGATTAATTCGAAAGATATGTTCATGCTTTGTGAATATAAATGAAAATTAATTACATAACAGCTCACAGTCCAGCTTAATAGACTGTAGACTATAGCGTTATTATACTATTACATGTAAAGAGCACATGTATATGTATATGTGCTCTTCACCCATTACGCACGTAGATTTCCTTTGCTCTCATTCAAAACTGGATGTGAGCTCTCAATTATCTGTTGCTCTTTCAAGAAATCTCCCTCATCTTGCTTAAAGAGCATGCATGTGTGCACGCTCAAAATGTGTCCTGTTTTATAACGTTAGGTAGTATATTTAGGCTTAAGGCCAGAGTTAACAAAATAATGGACACTGTATTGGGATACTTAGGTGCTCCCAAGCCAGCTGAGAGACATATGGTGCGTTCACGTGCTATGGTAAATATGATATTTTCCACTTGTGAACTGGTATTTACCAGTGTGTTGCGTTCAAGTGCTTTTGTTGTCGTAATGTGGTAAAAAGATGGAGATACACACACACACACACACACACACACACACACACACACACACACACACACACACACAATTGCAATCTTGACATCGCAGCCTGTTCATTATGCTGCGTTCACACCAAACGCGAATAGAGCGTAATTTATCGCTATTTAGAATTTTATTTATTTTTATAACGTGTATTCTCCGTGTAAATTCGTGCACCGGACCGCGCCGTTTCGATTCAATACAAATGTACCTTTCCACCCCTAGCTAACAGTAGCAAAAAAGGTTTGGTTTTGTACAATGCTTACCATTCAACACTCTCGCGTTGCTCTCCGCCATTTTGAAAAGGTCAAAGGCTATCTCATCTCGGCAACTCGTGCATCAAAATATTCTACGAGTTGCCCAGTGGAAAATACCACATGAGGGGGTGTTCATGTGCATTTTCCACGTCGGCTTTTGGTATTTACCATAATTACCATAGCACGTGAACGCACCAATAATCTCTCCAGCGGGTTCTGGGTCACGAGTGCCACGGGGTCTTCTCCCAGTTGGACATGCCCGAAACACCTCATTTGGGAGATGCCTGAACCACCTCAACTGGCTCCTTTCAATGCAGAGGAGCAGCAGCTCTACTCTGAACCCCTCCCGAATGATGAACTGAGTAGCAGCAGTTGTCTTCTGTTTTGGTTGGTTGTGTTGGGACATTTTCATACACATAGCCTTTTAAAATTGCCTTTGTCTAGTGTGATCAGTGTGCAGAGCAGCCCTCCTGTTCCTTCACAGATTCACTTAAAGGTGTTTTGATCATCTGAGTTAAGCATTTTGGATGATTAGATACATTTTTGCCTCAGTGAATGATTTGTGTTTGTAATTTTTTGCAGGATTACCGCAAGTGCTGTCACCCCTGTTCCAAATGATGCCACCACCAACCACCACCATTACTACCCTCCTCACCTGGCCCCCACCACCACCAATTTGTTTCAATTGGACAATACAATTTTTGCTATTTGTGCAGTTAAGGCTTCAATTGTCCTTTTTCTTATTTTATATTAATGGCTAAATAACAGTATTTTATTGTAATAAATACAGTAGTATAAACTGTAGGTTATACAGTAGCACTGTAAAATAAATAGCAGTAACATAACAGTATAATACTGTACTTCATTATACAGTGTGCCAAAAAATAACAGTATAATGCTGTACTTCATTTTACAGTATGCCAAAAAATACTGTAGTTAGTTTTACTGTAATTTTACCATGGTATGAAATACAGCAATTACTGGATCATTTCTGCCAGTAATTTACTGTTAATTTGACAATAAACATTTTACAGATTACGTTTTTGCCTTCTGTCCACACTGAGATGGCGTTTTTGTCCAATGAATATGTAGCATTTCGAAAAATTTGCATTGTAGCATAGACACCATGGCGGCTCATGTTGTAGCAGCATTGTTGTGCCTGCTATCCACTTTGAAAGCATTATTAAAGATAAATGTTACATTGTACAACCTTTACATTGTATTTCTTCAACGGTGATGTGAAGTTTACTCAGAACTGCATTTCAGACCATTCATAGAAATGATGCAAGGCCGCGCTTATGCTTTCGCATACACAGCAAAGGGGATTTTAGTGCTTTCAGAAGTTACAGTTTGAAAAAGCAACTTTTGGAGAATGTTTTAAAATGGCAACGTGGAGGGAGAGTGTTTTTCGAAAACGAAATTTATCCGGATTGAATAGCCTAATTTGCTACACTAAGCGTGTTTACATGCACGTTCTTCATTTTCACACCGATAATGCTTAACAAGCCGACAATGCATGTGGTCATGTAAATGCAATAAACAGCGTTCCTATATCATGTATGGTCATAAACGGTATAAAAATAAACCGGCTGACATGGGTAGATTTTTGCCCATTACGGCAATATTTCACGTGGCATATAAAAACATTTACCCATGTTCTCACCGGCTTATCCAGTGTGCGCATGTGTTGAGCATGTCTCTTCACGGTTTCATCGTCTAAAGCTGAGAATATCATGATTATTTCAAATGTCGTTTAAACATGGTTTTCATGCTTTGTCAAGATTTTTTTTAAATAAACTGATTTTTGGGAGTAATCAGCGTATTCGTGTGCATGTAAACGCATTCACAAGGACTGACACAAAAGTCACATTGATTCATGAACTGAACTACACTGGTTGCACAGTATTCTTGATAATACAGTAAGCAAAGAAAATGAATTAGAAAGAGGTTTTTATAGTTTTTTTGTTTTAATTCGTGGTACCCAGTCTTTTATCTCAACTTATTCAATTCAAACTGCAAACTCACAACTTGGGTAAGATCATTAATTTTGCTTTGGTATGAAAGATTCTGCATTGGTGCAGCACAATGGTTTGACCCCATCTAAATGCTAAAAGGCCGAAAAAATTAGTTGTCCATCATGAGACAGGCTTTTCCCAGAAAACTCCTGCCACCAGTGGCTCATTTAGAGTTTAAGCCCATCAAATAAACCTCCCTACAATCAAACTTAAATGCTCTCATTCCCAAAGAATGTCAGGCAGATTCTTACTTCAGATATTGCAGATGAAAGAACTGGCCATCAGCATAACAGAATGCATGTTACATGTGCGCATCAACCTTAGGATTCGCCCACAAGGCAACAGAAGTGAACACACAATAGCTTGTCCTGAAATATTTACGAATTAATTCAAAATTCGAGATGACATGAGGCCTGTTGGGATGCGATGTTCCATTACATTTGTGTTTCCCCAAGTGCACCAGCTGGTATTTAGACATTAGGAGGTGTCAACACCATAACGATGATTTTTCACAGCAGAACCCCACCGCAAAAGAAACGCAGATGCTGCTTTCAGCAGGTTAGCAGGCTACTGTTATGAGAATATGTTTTCAGTGTTGCCAGATCTTGTTGGAAAAAACAAGCAACCTTACAAACAAGCCCAAAAAAGTGAGCTGACATGTAAAAATGGATAAAATTGGAGGTTGTTTATGGATTATGGAGAAAGGAGCATAAACTGGATAAAACACATATTGAACAAGGCTAAATTAAAACTTACACCCAAATAATGTGTTTCCAATAATTATTTTTACTAATTATTTTTTTTACTTTTTAATAAAATAAACATTTAACATATACTTTATATTTAACATATGTGACCTGCTCATTTTGAGCCACTTTGACTCCCCCCCCCCCCCCCCCCCCCCCCAAAAAAAAATGTGTATGCACTAAAGTAAAAAGGAAAATCAAAGCTTTTTAATTAAATTGCTGTGACGAGGAGGAGGGCGTAGCCGGGATGTGAGAAAGCACACCCAGCACTGAGTTGCCTATCAGTGTGAGGGAGATAGACAGGGGATGCAAGAAAGAGAAAGAGATACGCACGCGGCCGCTCTGTGTGTGTGTTTTTATGTTTCAGATTTATGTTGATGTCTCAATAAAGTTTTGTTGATTGTTAATTCGGTTCCTGCATCCTCTTTACCGAACTGTTATACTGGTGCCGAAACCCGGGAAAGGAGGAAGAGCATGCTGTCTGGGAGAACCCGGCATTGCCTCCCGCCAGGAGATGGAGGAGCCATTGCCATCCGCTAGGAGACGGCGGAGCTGTTGCCATCTGCCAGGGGATGAAGGATTCGCAGCCATCCGCCAGGAAGCGGAGGAGCCGTTTCCATCCGCCAGGGGACGGAGGACCCACTGCCGTCCGCTGGGAGGTGGAGGAACCACTGCCAACCGTCAGGGGGACCAGGTGGGTGGCATGCCTGCGGGAGATGAAGAAGACCATTTTCTTTTCTCTCTTTCTCTCCTCTCTCAGTCTCGCTCGCTCTTTTCCCTCTCCTCCTCCCTCCCCTCTCTCAGATTCTCAGGAGGCAGGGAGGATCATCAGGGTGTCGCAATGGCAGGAAGGGCAGCATCTCCACTCCAGAGCCAGTGTGGATGGCGCCCTGGCCTGAATCGGGCGGTGCAGGAGTGTGAGGAGGAGGAGGGTGTGGCCGGGTCATGAGGATGCACGACCGGCGCTGAGTTGCCTAATAAGCGGGAGGGAGATCAGTGAATGGTAAATGATCTGAACTTATATAGCGCTTTTTTAACCTTTACACTGCTGCTTTACACTGTGACTCATTAACCCATTCACACACATTCACACCAATGACAGCAGAGCTGCCATGCAAGGCGCAAGCCTGCACCACTGGGAGCAACTTGGGTTTCAGTGTCTTGCCAAGGATACTTAGGCATGTGGAGTCGTGTGGGCCAGGAATCTCAAACCGCCAACCTTGCGATTAGTGGCCAACCTGCTCTACCACCTGAGCCACAGCCGCCGGGACGCCAGAGAGAGAGAGAGAGAGAGAGAGAGAAGAGAGAGAGAGAGAGATGAGAGAGAGAGAGAGATGAGAGAGAGAGAGAGAGAGAGAGAGAGATGAGAGAGAGAAGAGAGAGAGAGAGAGAGAGAGAGAGAGAGAGAGAGAGAGAGAGAGAGAGAGAAGAGAGAGAGTAGGCATGCGCCAGATCTGTGTGTGTGTGCCGTTATGTTTCAGTTTTATGTTGGTGCCTCATTAAAATTTTGTTGATTGTTAATTCAGTTCCTGCATCCTCCTTTCCCGGACTGTTACAATCCTTTTTATGTTTCTCCAAACTATTGTTGAGATAATCATTTAAATGTTGGCTGATATCATCATTTAAATGCTTTCCTTTTTACTTTAGTGCATAAAATCTGGATCCAAGTGACTCAAAATGATTGAGCAGGTCACATCTGGCTATATGAATAAAGGAATTGTGACTTCATTCAAAAAGAAAAAGAAAATAAATAGAAAAGAAAAATGCAATGACTTCCCATATTTAGATTTATAATAAGCAGACATGTCAACACTGTTTGTAATATCAGATTAAATATATTGTTGCATTTTGTTTGTTGGACTTTTTCACTTTTTGAGTATTCAATAAAACCAAAAAGGGAAGTGTAAATGTTCAATTTCCTGTATTTGCATATTCTGTGTTGGCACGATAACGCTTAGACATTTAGCACTTTATTTTCTGTTTTTGGTTACCACAGGCCTGTCAAACACGAAAAGAATGGTACGATAGCTGCATTGTCAGGTCAATTTTCAATGAAAGGAAATTAAAAGACAAGCGGACACATTGTAACAATACACATGTCTGTACTTAAAGAAATGTATGCTAATTTCCATCACTTGTGCAGTTCCTTTTGTACACTACCATATTCTCCCGGAACACCCACACAACCATGCGTCTGTGGTTGGATTCTAGCATTCTCTCCTTCTGGCTATCTTTGCATCAGGTAATATTTTGGATTGTGCTTTCTATAGCGTCATCTGCTGCAACTGATGTGATATAAAATTTAATTCATCAACGCCATGTCTTATCTCTGATACCCACAGCAGCGTGTGTTGGCTTCTGTGCCCCCCATCACATGTGTTAATTTACTTTGTGCTTCTCTTATCGGCACAGGTGGACAAAGGCCTCAGGGAGTGCTTCTCTCTCTCTCTCTCTCTCTCTCTCTCTCTCTCGTATTGCTCATTTTACCCATTTATAATCGAGCTGGCTGGACGAGGGGTTCAGACATGATTAAATGGAATGCTGACCACCTAAGCACCGTATACCACAATCCAACAACTTACCTGACCTCCCTCCCATCAGGAGTTTTAAATGCGGGCCATGTTGAAGATAAGAGAAACATAGACAACACACCCAAATTTCATCAGGCCATTCTGAGCCTTTCAGACTCAACCTCTTCCTCGGCTACAAACAAATGCTCCCAAACTCTAACACTCTGAAAATACTGGTCATAAACAGGCCCACACAGAATCTGTGGATTTTATAATTTTTTATTTTATTTTTTTTTACATTTTCTGTACTGATTTTGGAGGAAAATTTGTCAAATGGATTTAAATGTGGAAAAATATGATTAAAAAAAAAGAAAAGCTAAGGGTGCTACAATCATATTGGTAGCTAAAAGTAGTGGTCGACCGTTTTTCTACGACCGATACAAGCGTCGATACCAATAATTTACTAGGTTTTTCATTAGCAAGAATAGCTGGAAGCTATAAATGAAAGCTCCATGAAAGCTATAAATTCATACACACTTTTTTGGTGGAAAATGAAACATTGTTGATTTGCTCATCACTTTGAGCCAGGAGTTGTTGAGCGGGGGGTGGGCTTACAATTCTGTGGAAACCTGCAGTGTTCTACATGCATAAATTCCATGTACGCCTGCATCTGCATTTGACACAACACCATATTGCCATCCAAACTCTGGGAAGCAGTTCTAATATTATTTATTGATAGTCATTATTTTTTTTGGTGATTTAAATGTCATAATAGCTTTTGTGATGAACAGTGGCGGCAACCACGTCTTAGTTTTCGACACGCAAAAAGAGACACATGGGTTAAAGTTTAATAGATGAAATGTGCAAGGAGTCGATTTGTGTGGGGCTTGACTTATTCATGAGGAAATGAAGGGCCTTTAGCAAAGCTAAAGTGTGCGTGTGTGTGATTAAGTGTGTGATCTGAGACAGCAATATAAGTGTTATCAGGATAAATGCAGCATGGAGGCTGATGCCTGCCTGATTGAAGATTCTACGCCTCTCTGAATATGACTGGCATACTAAACAGAGATTTACAGTTAAAACAGCCGGCGTGAATGCAGCAGGGCTGCACTTAATCATGCCATTCAGGGGTCTTATTAGAGAACAATTACTAAATGGCAGGCCTTGTAAATCATTTATCAAGACGACTCCGGGAAAATGAGTGCGGCATTTTGCAGCAAAACGCAGATGGTTCAGGCTGGGTTGCCTCATGTGTATTCATGGGCGCATAGGTAGAAGTCGCGTAAAGCTGTTGCTTCCATCATCTGTCTCAGAGAGACACAGCCCATAGCCATGGGAACAGGAATGTGTCTTGGGAAACATATTAGCATCACACCTTTGATAAGTGCAGCACCTGGATTCTGTTTTTGAAGATGGGTCTGTGTACCTTCGGATAATTTGTTTTCTAAATTTTGTCTTCAAAACGGAATAACCAACAAACTGTTCATTTATCACATTTCCATTATCTCTTGTAAACACATTACAACAATTTACATTTTATGCATTTGACAACCATTGAACGCACCAGCAAACTTGCTTTTGTCACTATTTGATTGGTGGCAGGGCTTTTTTATTTTAAAAAGTTAAATTAGCACGATTATGAACTGGTATGCATAGACTTATCTGGTCATTAATGTATGTATTACTATTATTAATATCAGATAATTCATTCGAGCCATTAATTGCAGGGGAAACATAAGGCACTCAATGGTGACTAAAACTGGATGGACCAAGTTTCTTGTTTTTGTTGCAGTGATTATTAAATGTTCATTGGATGTGAATAAGCCTTGTGGTATATTGTCATGGCTTTGAGGTATATAGACCAGGAGTTTTCAAACTTTTTGATGCCGAGGACCCACAAATATGACGAGCCTCTTGTCAGGGACCCCTCGGACTGCAATCAGGTCCTTGAATAACGTTAGGGCTGCACAATAATGGTTCAATTGATAATCGTGATTTTTTTTGCTTAGAATTGTAATCATGATTATTAATCACGATTTTTCTGCCCTTTGAGAATCCTTTTTTTTTTCATTACAGGGCTGCACAATTTGGACAAAAAACCACTGCTCTGATATCAATTCTAAAATAAAAAATACAATTACAATAAACAGCAGCTCTCATGTTGGACAAGGTGTAAAAATTACAAACTAGTAAATGATCTGACCAAAATTAAATCATGTTTTGCTGATGCTTTACTTCCAATAAAAGAGTTACTCTGTAGGGCTTTCGCACATAAGTTCCCTAAAAATGTATGTATAATTATTATTATCATAATTAATATTTTTGTTGTCGCAATAAACAATAGTAATATATTTCGGTAATAATTTAGCAGGTGGAAATGCTATCCGGTCTCAAGGCATTATTTTTATGAGAAAAAAAAAAAACTGAAGTATGTGTGCGTGTGCGTGTGTTGTTTCTGTTGACAACAGCTTTGATGGGCTCTGGTGCTCATTCATAACATGGTAAAATGCTCCCATTTCCTCCTCGGTCCACAAAACCACAGTGCCTTGAGTGTATTTTACATTTTTAAAGCACTACTAATGGCCAAACATTCTTGAAATTATGCAACTGAAGTAAATCTGGAGCGTTTTTTAACGTGGTCAGCGCACGTTCACAGAGCGCACAAACCGAACCAATCAAAACATAATGAGAGCACAAGATGAAAGTTCATGTCGATCGAGCACAGAACTGCAGTAACACCGTGCTGCATACGAAGTTTATCCAGCTTACTTGCTGCCTAATCTTAATGGCTTTTAAACGACAGCGCTGTTGAATGAATGGAACTTCTATGAAACGGGTCTCAGAACAGCTGAAAGACACCTGATTTTTATCCTTCCTTGGTACACGGTCTCTGAATGCAGCATTTACAATTTTTCTGAGTATCATGTAATCAAAGCGACGAAACATACTACTGCAGCTTGGTATTTCAGCGCCTGCTCGAAAGGGAAACTGATTGGTCAGTGGTGAGCGTGATTGGTCAGTTGAGTAAAAAAATTTACTTCAGAAGGGCTTTGACGCTTGCAATTTGATCTGTCATCTATTGACACAGCCTATAATAAAAAAAAAGAGTTGAATTTATGAGAGCAACTTTATTTTATGGCTGATAATTTCTGTTTGCTAGCTCACTAAAATCACAGACTGTTGTGAGAAGCAAAAGGCATGATCACAGTTAAAATACGATTAATTGTGCATCCCTATATAACGTGCTTTTATCACTTTTTTCGGAATTTTCAACAGACAATAGTGGACACAAAAGCTTAGGACCTATGGGAATTTCTGAGGGTGGGGGCTCATCCCTCACTGGGATAGGAGTAGGCCTACACTGCTTGTAGATTTCGGTTTACTGTAGTTTCTATTTTTCCCCATTCATTCGTAGTTACATATTTTACATTCTAGTCTTTATTTGTTTTCATCTTACTGGTCAGTAGGGTTGCAAATTTATGCATCCTGTGATTAAGTCCAATTTAGTAAATTTTGGGATGCACAAGTCGCATGTGTCATATTCATTGTCTGGGTACCGATTCGCACAGCTCTTAACTTACCGCTTATCCGAAGGCCTGCTTGCCATTCTAGTGAATTAATCAAACAAAATGCAACCAAATGCGACTTACATTCATTGACATACAGTTGCATTTTGCTTGGTTTATTTAAAAAAAAAAATTATAATAATTAAAATGAAACATTCCCCTTGCAGTCAAAGTTTGAATCACCACTAGTGAAATCAATATAATGATCATCTGATCATTTGAGTAACTGATCAACAGTTTTATTCCATTTTTGTTTTTCGTTTTTTGGTAAAACACAGGTAAATGTAGTACTACACCAAACGGGTTTCATCCAACCTGCAGGGTCTCAACTTCAAGCCAAAAATCCAAGGCAATCACCTGGGGTATGATATTAAAAAGCCTGGCTATTATTATGGGAACATTACAGTAAAAACCACAATCAAATTGTGGCTATAAGAGCCTTAATCAGGTAGGTTTCCTATAGGGAACCAAGTTAGCCAAGAAAAGCACACAACAAGACAATTTTACTTTATTTCCATCACGGCTTAATAGCTCTTCATTGAACTGTTTCTCATCCACACCTATCATATCGCTTCTGAAGATATGGATTTAACCACTGGAGTCATATGGATTACTTTTATGTCATACACATCTGGGATGGCATGAGGGTGAGTAAATGATGAGAGAATTAACATTTTTGTGTGAGCTATCCCTTTAGTAGCATTGGTACTTTTAGTTAATTACTGCCCAACACTGAATATGACAATATACACCTCCACAAGGAGGCATTAGCCAACCCCCCCCCCCCCCCAATATAAACACAACTCTTGAATCTCTTCTGCTTTGTTGCCTTGGGTGTCTATAGACAAGTCATTTGACAGACATCTGTCACAGCTCATCTCTCACCAACCCTGTCAACTTCCTCACTCTTTGATCACCTCAGGCTGTTTAGCATGTGTGAGTGTGCAAACAGCTTCAGGAAAAACAGAGAGAATATGAAGGCTGAATTTCTCCCTCTTTATCACAGTCTCCTCAACATCAGCCTCTGAAGCCCACCAGTCACAACACACTAATATATACAGAACTATCCACAGACCAGCAAAATCTCTCAAAATGAATCTCTCAAAGGTTTTAAGAAATGTCTGGGTCATAATTTTTCATAAAAGAAAAACTGAACTAATAATACAATTTACTTGATGGAAGAAAGGAAACCAAAGGGGTGGGGGGGGTGTTGGGAAGCACTATTCGACAATACGTACTTGCACAGAGTATGTTTCTATCCTAAGAAGTGTAAACTGTACAACAGGCAGGACAGAGCTAATATGAGCTAGTAAGACCAACTCATTCATTTTAGATTCCTCACCTAAATCCCACCTTTGGAATTTGGAATGCTCAATTCTCAATGCGCTCTAAGCCCTCATGGTGGCGCAGTGACTCGCCTCAATCTGGGAGGCAGAGGAAAAATCTCAGTTGCCTCCGCAACTGAGACCATCAATCTGCGCATCTTATTGCGTGGCTTGTTGAGCGCGTTACCGTGGAGACAGCTCATGTAGAGGCTTCATGCTATTCTCCGGGGCATCCACACATAACTCACCACGAGCCCCACCGAGAGCGAGAACCACATTATAGCAAGTACGAGGAGGTTAACCCATGTGACACTACCCTCCCTAGCAACCGGGCCAATTTGGTTGCTTAGGAGACCTGGCTGGAGTCACTCAGCATGCCCTGGATTCGAACTTGTGACTCCAGGGGTGGTAGTCAGCGTCTTTACTCGCTGAGCTACCAAGGCCCACAAATCCCTCCTTCACTGAAAGAGGAGTTTGTTTTTTTTAGCCCTGCTAAACACTTAAAAAGGAGGGCTTATCGTCCACAGCACGAATACCCTGGATTACCATGTCTGGAGGGTCAGCTTGACAGTTGAGTGAAGGACGGAGAGTACTCTCCCTAGTGATAATGACAGTGAGCTGGCAACTCTCAGATTTAAGTGAAGGGCCATTGGGTGCTCTGTCAAAAAAAATTGAGTGCTGTTGGTCAGAATCTGAACAGCCCTTCAAAGGGGGCTGTGTTTAATTACCTCACGCCTCAAGTCGACTCTCTAGCTACAAGAAAACTTAAATGCCACACTTAGAAACAAAAACACGGAAAACTTGTTTGTGGCGTTTTGAAACGTCATGTAAACAAGAATGCAGATTTCCTTACACAGTTTAAGGGATTAAGAGAAAGCGCTTTAACGCACCCAGGTTTCTCCTAGAGATTGCAGCTTAATTTGGCTATGTAAACACATAAGTGCTGATCTAACAGGTTTTTGAGGCCTGTGCATGTGCATGGACAGACCAGAGAACAAACGCCATAGGATGGAGCCCAACAACAAGTCAACAAAGTGAAAAGAACAAAATATTTCTGGAAGTATAGTAGGAAAAGCACATACACTATAAAATATACCCCTTAATTCACACCAATGTAAAATATCGACCATTCCTCACATATTTGTATATGTGCTCATACACTGGGGGAATCCCAGAGTTTTACATAAGAGGGAAACCCCACTTTTGCAGCACAATTATGCTGCAGGTCGCAATAAAAAGATAAGGAAACAAACACAGCAACAACTCTGGAATATCTGTAAATTATTCAAAGCAATGGAGAATAAAATATTGAAGTCTTCTTTGGATGCCATGTTTGTTATTTACACAAGCGTCACAGGTAAATTACGTACCTGATCGAGCTGCATGTATATGGGAGTAAAGAGTAGCTATGCCACATATATTGTGCATTTAAACTGGAACACTGCTTTCTCACAATAATCTGCTTTCTGGTTTCCATGTATACGTAGTCAACAATGGAGTCTGATTTTGTTTTTGCAGATATGACAGGGCAGTATGTGATTTTCTAATGGTCCAGTCAGCAAAAAAATATCTAGTTTTCATTAAACGTTAAAGGGATATTTTTCTCAAAAATGAAAAAACTAAATTGTGTATTTCATACAAATAAAAATGAAAGGTGACTGAATCTTTTTGTGTTCCAAGAAAGAAGAAAGTCATGCAAGTTTGGAATGACATGAGGGTGATTAAATGATTGCAGAATGTTAATTTTTGGGTTCACTATCCTTTAACATTTTTTACAATAATATCTAGACATTTTACAGCTGTAATGTAACTATGACAGCTATACATTGCTTCCAAGGCTATTACAAGTTCAACCAATTTTCACAATTCTGACAAAATGTTATCTACATTAGCCAGGTAGTTAACGTTACCCTACAATGTTGTTTACATCAGAAGAATTTGCAACAACATTTTTCAATACTTCATAGATGTATTTCAAGAATTTCACCAAATGTTGCACTCGTGTACACAGTAGTGTGACAATAAAGTGATTTGAGATGTTTTGAGTTAAAAAAAATTGAACTCTCAAATGTGTCTGACTCTGCATTAAAGAATAAGAAAAACACAGACAACATACCCAAATTTCAAAACAAGGTATTGCCCTCCAAACCCTGGGAGCCACATGGGAATATTATTTGAGGATTTGAAGTAGAGCTGTAATATTACTTTGTTAAGATAAACAAGTCTCAAATTCATCTGAATCCAGTTCAACTGATCCAAACAAACAATCAATAACAAACAAAAGTAGCGTATAGTGTATTACCATGAATCTATATTTCTTACTTTTAGTCTCTTAAACCATACAGAAGACTATTCTTTTCTAACTCTATAGAATCAATAATCTAACCTTAAGTTAGGAAAAGAACTACATCGAAGTGAAACGAAAAACAATAGCAACAACAAACGAAAAAGTCTTTTAAAAACTCTTCAGAGTTTCTAATTAGTATAATTAATTCAGTGTAATACGCCCTCTTCTCTCACTCTGCACCCTCTAAATCATGTCAAGATCCCCTTTATAAGGAAGTGGTGTGAGCACTACAGGCTAATATAGGTTTTTGTTAATGGCTACAATACACAGGTGATGCTTCTATCTATAAGAAGTGTGTGAATATCTTGTTTGAGAGCTTTCATGAAGAGGCACAGGGCAAAACAAGTGATGTCACACCAGGATAACTACCAAGCCCCTCTGCTGATAGCCTTAATTAGCTTCCCGACTCAATTAGTTTTTAATGAGTGTGTTGGTTGTACACTTGCATTTTGGCTGGTGAAGTCTAAATTCGTAATAGGGCACACTACACTTCAAATTTGATTTTTTTCACCTCTCATTTTTGTTATTCTTTGATAACCTTCACTATTGCATCTTTCTTCTTGTCATCTATGTTTCTGGTGCTTCTGTGATTCTCTGCATTTTTCTTCCTCTCGTCTGTCTCTTTGTCTTTTCTTTAAACAACTTGAATTGTGTAACAGAATGAAAAGAGCAGTCTCATCTATATTCTCCAAGCTTCAGGCTCGACTCACATTGACTACAAGATACTAAATGTGACAGACCAAACAAGTCAAACACACTAAAGACAGACATCAGAGGAATTTATACACAGATCACTCTAGAGGGAGTTCACAAGTCGCTCTTTAGAAAAAGGGTCTGCTCCACTTGTATCTTGAGCTACCTGATCAATATTGCCTCTACAGAACATAAACACATTCTTTATATTTCTGCAAAGACCTTATTTGCAAATGCACCTTTATAATAAATACAGATGTCATTCGGACTCTGAAATCTAAGACCTGACAGACCCGTCGATGCGTATCAGTTGAATTCTATATTAATGCACTATGTTGCAACAACCCTAACAAAAAATACTGGCAGTAAGTCTAGCTTTCAAATATGGAAGAACCTTTTGGTACTTTTAGTACCAAGGCTAATAAAACCTCTTACTTGGAGGGAAAATCATTTATGATTGAACATCGATCCAATGCAATGCAACTATGAGTTACAGTGGTTATACCAAGGTTAACAACATGTGTGAATGGCTTTCGCTGCTGATGGTACATGAGTGAATTTTTAGTAGATTTGATACCTTTTGTAGACCAATTAAACAAAACAATTGTTTGTCTCAAGGTAGGTGGAGCTCCAGAAAACCCCTACTGATGATGTGGACTAATGGCAATAAAACTGTGTTTAATAGCCGGTAAGACGTTTTCCTAAAGGTGTGCCCAGACGATCTGTTACGAACCACTAAAACAAATGCAAAAACACCTTTTTGGCTAGATTTATTTTCTAAATTACGTAACACCCATTCGTTCTTTGATTTTTGTAGGTGATTTTTTTATGTTCTCTCACAAAAAGTTTGCCGTTCCCTCTCAAGTATTTTGGGTTTCTTAGCATTAGCTTTAACCATCCCTTACACAAACTACCCATGGTTTTACTACAGTAACCGTAGTTAAACTATGGCATTTCTAGTAAAACCATAACCACAAAATTCACCATGGCTGTACTACAGTAACCATATTTGAACCATGATATTTGTAGAAAAACTTCATTAATAATACAGGAAAACAAAAACAAAATAGTAAAACCCTAACCCCAATATTCATCATTGTTGCACTACAGTAACCATATTTTAAACATGACATTAGCAATAAAACTATAATATTAATACAGTAAACCATATTTTAACCATGATATTTGCAGTACAACTATATTAATAATACATGAAAACAAATACTAAGTAGTAAAACCCCAACCATGAAATGTACCATTGTTGTACTACAGTAACCATATTTTAACTGGGACATTTGTAAAAAAAAAAGCTATATTAATAATATAATATTAACTAATTATCATAGTTTTGGTTTTCCTGTATTATTTCTATGGTTTTACAAATATCATTCAACCAAAATACGGTTACTGTGCTAAAACCATGATCAATTTTGTGGTTATAGTTTTATTAGAAATACCATAGTTTAAATAAACTGTAGTAAAAACATGGTCAATTTTCATAAGGGATATATAAATCGAGTGTAAGGGAACCCAAAATAATTGCGAGGAAACAAAAACAGCTACAATATAGGTAACACAAACCTATATTCAAAAAAAAAAATCCCTCCCTGTACTCTAAGGTCCTTAGTCATTTTTTAATTATGGGAAAAGGAAAAGCCTAAATAGCTAAAGAAAAGATGATGGAATACACATGTAGACCTTCAGTGCCAATGTGATTTGTACTGTGTTAATATCATCACACCAAGCCACATCAAACTGCCAATACGAGGGATGCTAATGCAAGCACACATACTCATACATTACTAAATTAGGGCGGGCGGGCGGGTGGGTGGGCAGCAATAAAACCACAACAAACAATATGCATCGCACATAAGGGTGAAAGACAGGCCAAACTCTGATCACTTGCATATTTGAGGGCGAGTGGTAAAACCGGTCTTAAGTGTGTGTAAGAGCTGCCAGACGGCCATATGATAAATCAGAATTTCAGAAAGACACACAAGCAGCAAGTGATCAGACCCATTAGAGTGCTTGTGTCCATAAAGCCCAGTTTAATCTATACAGAAACACCCACTGAACTGTTCTATAAGACACAGCCAATTAAGTCTACTGTACTCTTCAATGGACCATGATTCTTCCTGTTGTCCCTTTACAGACACGTTGACCAAGTCCTGAAAATGCACAGCTAAACTTATTGGATCTCAGGTAGTTGTCCTCAAGGAGTTCTAATAACTTGTACATCCAGAGAGGTATCAATTAGCATTCCCATTTATCTCAATGGTACAGTAGTCGCTCAGTTAGCGCATAACAAATGAAGTATGCAACCTATTCACGGCTACTTTTGAATGACCTTCAAAGGAGAAAGATACTTTTTGGCAGCATAATGTTATAGTTATGGCATCTACCAGCGGGGACTAATGGGCCATGCTCCCCAGCCAAACCTTGCCCCCTTTGTTGTACCAAAGCTACAAAGGTAAAAATCAAAGCATTACACTTTTAGGGTCTTTTGTAAAATTAGAGCACTGTTAGAACATTGAGACCAAGTAAAACAAAGAACCCCAAAGTCACCCATAAGAGTGCCATTTCAAAAAGGTGCAGAGTTGGAAAATTGCAAGCTGGCAGGAGTTGGGTGCTGGTGAAGCTGGGTTGTTTAGATATAGCAGACGTTGGAGAGAGATTAGCTGAGGCTCACCTCCACAGAGAATCTCCTGCCATTGATGCTGTGCTCAGAGCCATCTGAACCATTGCTCTGGCCCCAGTGGAACTCCACCTTCTCTGCTTTGAAGCGACCTGGCAGCCCGGCTCCTCTCACAAAATAATCGTCCTTCAAGAGGATCGCCACTGTGAGATGGAAAGAGGGTAAAATAGGGCGTCAGTAAATAAAACATATACAGTGCTCAGTAAGACTAATGAATTCTTAACTGAAAATAAAGATGTTAAGAAAAAAAAACCTTGGAAGGCACTTTCTTTTAATGTTGAGTATTGAAAACTCATTCTTATACACTTTTCCAGTAAAAATACTGGAACCAAATGATTTTCATGATGCTCAGTTAATGCAGCGACTAGTGCTGTCAAATTTCCATACTAATGACTCTAACACTGTGTCCTAACTCGACGCATTCCATCGGCATGCAGTCTCTCCACACTAAGGGGGGGGGGGGGGGGGGTTGTAGGGGGGGGAATAATTGCACGCAAACACAGACAGAAAAGACATTCCATCGTGGAAATTCTGGTGCTATAAAGAAAATCAAATCAAATTTACTTGACCTTCAAGGGGGGCAGGGGGAGCCGTTAGGAGGGCGGGGCGCCCCCTTATATAATGGTAGGGGAAACACTGTATTCATTACCTAAAATTATGAAAAACGACAATCGAATCAGAAATCAGAACAGTCAGGTGGAACGTAAATCATTTTAGCACTGAAGCAGCATAAGGGCATATACACTTTCTATGGCAAGATGGAGGTGATAAAAACATAATCACACACACAGGACAAAGTTACTCTTTGAATGGCATCCTAATTTAGTCTGTTAACATTATGTTCACAGGGAACTCCTGTTTTTATTCCGCTGATCTCCACCTGACAAATCTCTCATTTATGTCTGAAATGATAGACAAGGTAGTGTCCTCCCAACTATGTTCATTTTTACAGAGAAATGGTATCTGTAAAAACTTTCAGTCAAGATTTAGGCCACATCATAGTACAGAGACTGCACTTATCATAGTTACAAATGACTTCTTATCTGACCATGGCTGCATCTCTTTCCTAGTGCTTTTAGATCTTAGTGCTGCCTTCTATGCCATAAATCACAACATTCTCTTGGATAGGCTTGAGAATTATGTTGGCACTTTTTGACAGGCATTAGCATTGTTTAGGTCCTATTTCCAACCACTACCACTTTGTTTGTGTTACAGATCAAGTAGAAATATGGAGAGCCACATGGCTCAGTATTAGGTCCTCTGCTTTTCTCATTACAGTATATTCACTTTCCCTGGTTGACTTCTGAAACCATGGAATTATTTTTCTCTGTTATGCCAATGATACTGAAGACCTGGTGAAATATCCCAATTATCCATGAGTGTAGAAATTATATCAAAGACTGGGTGGCTAGAAATTTCCTTCTACTCAATTCTGAAAAAAACAGAATAATAATTATATAATATTATTATTATCATACCAAACACCTAAAAAAATAAGATGCTAGAATATAATTTGTCTCCAAATGGATGTACTGTTACATTATCTCCTGCATTTAAGAACTTGGGTGTAATGATTGATAGCGATCTATCCTTTGAGAATCACATTTCCAATGCACGTAGAACAGCATTCTTCCACCGCAGACATATTGCTTATTTATGACACATGCTCTCTGTTTCTGAGCCACAAAGCTAATTCATGCACACATGACCTCAAGACTAGATTATTGTAATGCACTATTGGGTGGATGTCCTGGAGGTTCAATAATTAAGCTTCAAAATGCAGCAGCTGGAGTGCTGACTAGAACCAAGAAATATGCTCATATCAGCACAATTTTATCGTCACTAAATTGGCTACCTGTTAAGTTTCAAATCAATTTTATAATGTTGCTAATTACTCTCAAGGCTTTGAATGGTCTATCTCCTCAGTACATAAGCGACCTTCTATTGTGTTATAATCTATCACGTTCAATACTATCGCAATATTCCCATCTGTTGATAGTACCTAGAATGTCAAAATCTACGACAAAACATAAATCAACCCAATATCTTTAATATATTACGAGTTGGCTATTTTGTATGATTTTGTATGATTTTAGTTTTCATGAATTTGTACAATTTCATCATGTGCAAATGCCTGGATGTCTAATGCAGGCTTCAAGGACATGCTTATTAATAATATGCCCTTAGCCAAACCCTTTATTTAAACCTAACCAATCAGTAGAGTATGTAAACATGATACATGTTTTCATGTGCAGTCTACTGATAGCATACTATTTAGCCAAATTTAGAAAAGTCGCACGAATCCATACGATTTCACTGAGAGTGTGTTGCATAAATAGAAACCAAGTCAAAGATAGAATGCAGTGTCGCACACCATGGCTGGTAAGAACAAAAACTCTGATTAACATGGAAAAGATAACTTTTATCACGCGTCGTGTGGTTAGGACACGCTGTTATGAGCCAGTTCTTTTTAATAAATCTTTAAAAGACTCACATGAGTTATTTGTATGAATCGTTTTAACAAGTCAATCTCTCACTGAGTAGTTCCTCCATCATTACTTTCCTCATGTCCAATTAAAATTAACAATTGTTACTGTGTTTTAGTATTTTTGTTCAGTATGTAGCTAGAAAATTATTAAAGGCAAAGGGTGCCGCTTCGAAAGTATTACCGATAAAAACATTTATTGGAATTGGAATCATTAAGTGGATTGGGACCAAAATCCCTAAATTCCAGGATTTGAATCCCTGCTTTCTTTGAGTTTTTAAGATTAATTTATTTAGCTTCTTCAGGGACATGGGCTGAATATTCCACGCCATTCTTTTCTGTTTTACCCATCACTCTCAGATGGCAAAGTCTAAAATGAATTGGTAATTTAGCAGAGAGGACATCTCCCCCGCACACCGATTCAAATAGCTTTTTTGATTCCTTTGTTTTTTCATAATACTCTAGCCTTAACATAAATGGGGAACTGATAGTGAAAGCTCTTCTGTCCAACAGCATTTAAATTCACAAATTGGTCTTCGCACCCAGACCAGATTTTAATTAATGGGTACAACCTTAAACAAACAGGTCTTTGTCTGACAGATTTCCTTTTCTGACTGAATTTCAGAGAGATTTTTACTTCTCTCTTGCCAAAATAGATTTGTGCTCCATTTAAAAGATCGGCTCCACTGAAACGAGGGGACTCGCTTGTAATCTTACCGAAACAGGCTTATGTCCCACTGCCGAGATATTGAAGCAATCAACTGGTGGTAGGTTGAATCCATCACCACAGCAACGTGGATTGACTCAGAGGTGCCACGGGCAAAATACAAGTGGACACACTCTTGCACAAACACACATGGCTGGGAAAAAACAACAACGCTCATTCCTTCTTTCGACGACTCTTTAAAATGTTTTGTCTTTTGTTGATTTTTCTACATAATCCAACATGTCAACGAGAATGGATTTCATTAGGTATTCCAGCTCTGAGCTTCAACAAACAGGCAGGAATTAGATGGCTAAGCCAGCAGGACCTTGGAATGGCAGCGTGTGAAAACAAGGCTTCGCCTGCCAGCAAATCCTTGATCAATGCAAAAGTTTCTTTAAGGTTCCAAGATCTCACAAATTTCTTAAAGTTTAATTTGCCGAAGGTCTGTGAGAACCTTGTTTACTGCATCGGACAGTCCAACAACAGACACACACACACACACACACACACACACACACACACACACACACACACAGCATCAGGACAACATATTGCCATTTCTTCATTATATGCTATGTACTGTATACTGTGCACAGTACGCACATTTTCTGTATGCATGGAATACTTTATCCCTACTTAACAGGATGTACGTTATTTGAACGTACTTCCAAGTCAAGACATTTTTATGTAAAATCGGATTAAAAATGCTAAATAATAATTTGTATTGCCAAGATGATAAATGATGGCACTCACTGAATTAAACAAGCAAAGTAATGAGGTCATGAGAGAAACGCAGTATAGTCATGTGACAACAATGTAGCATACTACTGTTTGAAACATTTATTGTTGCATAATCCATTCTTATACTAGTTATACTAATAATTTTAGATACTATTTTTTTTAAAAATATATAGAGTATACTGCATTGTGAGTAGCAAGTAGCACCATCTCTTTTTCACAGATTACTTTCTTGGACTTCCCTAAAAAGTGCCAGGCTCAAGGTGAGAAGGTCAAAGGTCACTTTACGTTCAGGTCGTTTATAGAGAAAATTATTTAAAACATTGATTGAATCATGCATTATTCAGAGGTGCTGGGTCTGTAGGTTTATTGAGGTGCTCCGTTCCAGGTGATTATTTCACTGATAAAACACTCACATGTCAGTTATAAATAGCAGAGCAGCTCTCCATAATTCATGGGACAACAGCAGGACATTTGTCTTCCTCTGTATGAATTATGTTAAGGAGCGAATTGCAGAGCAAAACGTGTATGCGTTTACTTCCTCAACAACTGCATTATGGTATTAAGGTGCAAGACTGTAGTGGGAAAACTGCATTCTGGTGTGAAAAGTTTAGGATGAAGACCAAAAGAGAGATTGAACACATTCATTTAATGTAACTTCTAATTTATGTAAAGTTATGGTGCAGCAAATGGTGCACATGATAATGTATGTTGGGCCCTGGTGTTTGTAAGGGTTTGGAGTCATTTTGTATTCTATAGTAGTTAAAAAAGAATACTGTCATGAGAGAATGTTTGATTTTCGGGTGAACTATCTCTTCAAGACTGTGTGTATTTACCAGTTTTGCCTGTATTCTTCATTGACGTCTTGTTGGAAGACTCTGTGTCGAACCCGTCCAGTGTGAGTTCCTGATACTCCATCGAGACCTTAGTGTCCTGGTCCGCTATATTGATCGGCGATTGATTTCTCTCCTGACACTCAGGAAAAGCTGCTGCCCACCCTGAATCTGGTCCGTATGTCCCTGTTGAAGAGAAAGACAGCAAATCAATGGATCATCACTTGGTAAACAGAAACTGAACTGCTCTCAAACTCACTTCATTCTTCATGAACATCAGTCAAAACATGCCACAACTGTACTGGGATACTGTCTGTTTGCTTTTTTAGTAAAACTGAAATACAGGAATGACATATAGGTGAGTAAATATGACTTTTTTATTTTGGGGAGACATTTTGAAAACATTTTCTGCTCAGTGATATCATGCTAATGCAGTGGATGGTGACCAATTCTTCAAGCTTCAAAAGGATGCAAAAGTATAATTTAAAAGTCTAAAGATATTTCTTCATGTGATTCATGACTTGTTCTGAAGATATTCAATGAGAGAAACAAAATGAAATCTAATTGATTATTTTGTGAAATTCTTGACCGACCATTGCTCTCCTATGCACGTTCATGAGTGTACAAGAGCAGCAGTAAGCTGCCCCCACTCTCCACAAGGGCAGTTCATGGGAGAAACCGCTTTGTATCCCTTTAACCGGACTATGAGCTATTTTATCAACAGAAAAACAACACTGCTGTCACACAAACCAGAGAACCGAACTTATAAAACATGTCTGAATAGTTTGAAGTAGAAGAGTAGATTCATTTCTATGCCCAGCCTGATTTGTTTGAACTAGAGCACTCGGAAATTAAATGGAGAGAGATGGAGTAAGCTGATGAAGCCACACTCACACCGTGTCCTAACCAGAAGTGACACGACTAGGGTTGCAGCGGTATACCGGTTTCATGGTATACCACGGTATGAAATTGAAGGTTATCATACCATGTACATTTGCTTATTTATGGTATTGAGGAAAAAATGCAACCGGACAGAGAATCTCGGTCTCATTGACAGCCTGTGAGACTCGTCAACTTGCACCACACACACATGCAGCGGAGAAAATGTCAGAGAGAAGGGGGTCTGACATAAGTGAGTGTGTGTGTGTGTGTGTGAGTTAAAGCAGTGTTTCTCAACTGGTGGGTAGCAAGTCTATTCAGACTGGGTCGCGGACAGCAGGGAAAGAACAATGCCATGGTTGTCCCATTGAAGATATTCCAGTGGCCGCCCAAGTGATAGCCTATTTAGGACCGCTGAGGCAGATCTAATGATAATCTCGCAATCAGCTAAATGCTTCTCATCTGCACATTCGAACGAGTGTAACAGAACCAGCTCGCGATTATGATCTGCTCTTAACTCAGGCTTGCGTGTGCAACAACTGGGCTTCCCTCGATATTGCGGAGCGCAGACCTCAAAACTGATGTGGCCAATTTCAATTCTAGTGAGACTTTTCTAGTTTAAAGCATTACGGAGGAAGTCGTCGAACCTCACAAACAGTAGGCAGCCCGACATGCCAAACAGCACTGAGGAGGAAAAGAGCAACACTGTGATATGCACCAATTTCTTTTTCATTATACATCATCACCTTTACATAATTGCTTCACGAAATGGCAGCACTGGCTCTAACAATGGCGTGGGATTGGGGAAAAACTATTTGTTTGTTTGACTAATAAAAAAACAAGGGAGAGTGTTTGGGAAACCTTTTCGAAAAGTAATTGTTTTTGCTACTCCATTTGGTGAACCTAGAGACACCAAAATTATGGCAGACATTTTTACTTATAGTGGGAAACCTTCAAGGTTTCTAGCACTCAGCAAAGACATATATGGAAAGAATCAATGTTAACACTAATTAATGTAGAAGAGATCCTTGTCATCTTCACATAATAAAATACAATTATATGGACATAAGTTTATTTCAGCACAAAAAATAAGACAAGCAAACAACAGAAAAATATTTTAAGAGTCCATTAAACTTTAGTACCTGCCTGTAGCGTTAAAAGCACCACTTTGTCTTTACTTACAGTTAAAGCTTGTAGTGCTGCCAAATCATAAATGTACTTTTCAGTGCAATAACCACACTCTGATGAGACACTATAGTGCCAGAGGGACCACAGTATGTGTATTTGTGTGTGTTCCTTCTTTCTCAGACTTAGTGAGAGGTGAGCAGTAGTCCACAAACAGCTAAATAGAAAGTCCATCCCTAATTGAAAGCAATCCTCAGCTACCGCCCCTTAAGATGAATTTGTCTGCAATTACCCCTGCCCCGCATGCATCCGGAGCAATCCGAAATGCGTATTTTATCAAATTAGGATTCATCCTCCTCAGCCTCTGCCCTCACTGTAGCCTTGGGGTATATTGATTAGACAGATCTGGGTTTCATATGGAGCGTCAGAGTGCTATAGATCCGGACAGGGCTGCTGGGTAATGAAAGTGTGTGAGGACTTGTGTGTGAAGAGATTACTCACTCCTTAATGCAGCCCTAACACAGTTAGGAAAACTGCACACGCAAACGTAATCCCAACCACACCTCAGGATACGCGACTGAGATGAGAAAAACAGAGGTGAGAGTACATAACCATACCTCCGAGCAGAAAAAAATCGGTGATGTTTCTTTTTTATTTGCTTTGCTGGCTTTATGGGTTTATTTGTTCTATTTTACACTTGTTCAAGCATTCTGCTCTATCCAGTTTGAATTTTAGGCCCAAATAGCCTACGCACATTTGAACGCGTCGCAAACTTCTATCTTTGCAAGCTCGATTTCATGCATTCATCAAAAGAGTCACTTTATCTCAACAAGTCATGTGATAAGTAATTCACTGGACAAACCAGTGGACCAATGTAATTTAATATCATCTGAAATAATGCTCTGGTCATTATAAAATGCTGGAATCAAAGCCTATCATTAAAAAGATTGCAGAATTTTCCCAGAAGTGACGGTTTGTTCTCTTGAACACACAGGATGGACACACTGCCTTATTCGAAAAAAAAAAATGTGTTTTTGTGATATTCCGATTCTTCACATAAAACATGACTTAAATTTCAATCATATGCCTTCTGAAAATTTGGAATATGATGCACAAGTCCCATGGACTTCTTTTATTTTGGATCCTTTTTCAACTTTAATATGAGTCACTATCAACTGCCACTGTATTGAAAAAATGGACCAGGGCTGGGGCCTGGGTAACTCAGCGAGTATTGACTCTGAGTGACTCTAGCCAGGTCTCCTAAGCAAACAAATTGGTCCGTTTGCTAGGGAGGGTAGAGTCACATAGGATAACCTCCACGTGGTCATGATTAGTGGTTCTCTCTCTCGATGGGGCATGTGATAATTTGTGTGTGCATCGCAGAGGGTAGCATGAGCCTCCACATGTGGAGTCTCCGCGGTGTCATGCACATCGAGCCACGTGATATGCGCGGATTGACTCTCTCAGAATTGGAGGCAACTGAGACTTGTCCTCCGCCACCTTGAGTAAAGTAACCGCGCCACCACGAAGACCTATTATGTATTGGGAATTGGGCATGCCAAATTGGGAGAAAAGGGGATAAAATGAAAAAAGATGGACCAGGGCTACGTTTCCCAAAAGAATCGGAACATTAAGTTGATTGTACAGACCACTGGTGCCAATGGTTTCTACAATCTACTTAGGCTAACGATGCATTTTGGAAATGCAGCCCAGGGTATTCATTAAAATATCTCCTTTTGTGTTCTCCAGAATGAAAGTCTCATGTGTTTCGAACAGCATGTAGGTAAATTATGTAGTAATGGAGCAAATTATGAATTTTTATTATTAGGCGAACTATTCCCTTCTATCAATTTAGCCAGCAACCCCTCTCTTCTAGTAAAAACACACTGCAGAGGCAGGTACATGGAAAGCTATCATCTTGTGGATGGAGGGGAAGGTTCAGCCCATTCCAACATTAAATGGTTGTGAGAGATCTAAGACTTTCTCTATTTTCTTTTATCCTTCATTCTTCCCTCCAGACAGAAAGGGAGGGAACACAGACCAGTTGTCAATTCAACATTTTATTCACCTCTGACCTTTCTCTTGGCTCGATCAATACATTCTTTTTTAACGTTTCCTTCTTTTTCCACTTTGTCTGGGGAGGGGGGAAGAGAGAAAAAAATGGATGGATCCACGAAATAAGATTATATCGAGACACACGACTAACTTTTCTCAGAGAACACAAAACCACTCTCTCCATTTTCTCCCTTTCAGATGGTGCTGTTAAAGAACTGTGAAAGCTGGGGAGGGATACATTTAGAACTTAATCCAGTTCTCAGTTTCAAAAATTTACTAAAAGCCAGACCGATGATACTCTTTAGTCATATCGAATGAATGGAAAAAAGGGTATAGACATGAGAGAGAGAGAGTGAATCACTGGAGTTATGAATCTGCTGTACCATGCCAAAAAAATATGCATTTAAGATGGAAGGAAAAAACAGGGTGCTGCAAAATAATACAGTATATTGACAATAAAAAACATTATATTGTGTTGCCCTCATTGAATGCATTTATATGCACACAAATATGCTGATAACTGCCAAAAATAAGCTTATTTAAAAAAACAATTTGACAATGCAAAGAAAATTGCATTTACATGAGATTTGAAATCATCTGATTATTCTCCACTTTTGCCGTCAAAGTGTAAACAGACATGTGCACAACACATGCACACTGTTGGATAAGCCAGTAAAAACAGCATGAAACATGCAACTTGAAATCAGGGTAATGGGCAAAAATCTACCAGTGTTGATTGGTTTTTACTTAAACCAATTATAAACTTATCTTAAAAGCCATTTAAGGCATAATCTGTGTCGTGTAAATGCTTACTGACTGCACACAAAAACACATACAGCTCCAATTCTGAAATTAATGGCTTGGTTGCTAAATGGTCCTTTTTGATGAATCTCTTAATACCTATTGGTGAATCAGGAATAGGGATGTAATGGTATGAAATTTTCACGGTATGAAAACCATCACACAAAATACCTCTGTATCACGGTATTATGGTACTTATTTTTGGTTTGGCACTATTTTTTTAGTTCTTACTTATTTTACAAGTTCTTTAACTTAATTTTTTTATTTCTTAGAACACTTTCTTAATCACATGACATAAACATAAACATAAGACAAGTTTAAAAAACAAGTTTAAAAAAGTAAAAGAAAAAATGTTTGCAATAATTCAAATGGTTTTAATATAATTGAAAAATTCATACTCTATATCAAGTCAGGGTAGGTTGTGATGGAAAAAAGTAAGCCTATTTATGATATCTGTGCTGAGACGAGAGCACTGTTTTAAGTGCTCAAGCACAAACCTTGTTGAATTTGTATAAATTACCTTGAAAACACAACGTTATATTATATTGTGTAAATTAAATCAAGTTAATATATCTTGAGAATTGCTTTTTTTTTTTGCAGTGTAATGAATGGATGTAAAAAAGTTTATGTAATCAAATAGAGCCAAACAAGATACATTTGTGACCTGCTCCCAAAAAATGAGACATAAGGATTTTCATTTTATTTTCAAATCATGAAATTCACAAAATAAATGTTATTTTGACAGTCTTTGCCATGACTACCAATAACTGTGCCTCAAGTTCGAGCAGTGTCACTGAACAACACTCGCGGCCTGCGGGTATATCATTGTATGTATATTATTACAAATAGCACAAAAATGGAAAACATCAGAGCTTTTAAAAGATACAGTATACATTAGTAAAATGTTTAATCTGCGTGCCCAATCTGAGTATCAAGCGTGTGGAGTCGGCTTGTCATCTAACGTGCGACATTTACCCCATCTAATGCCTGTAGTTCATTATTTGACTAGAACAATAAATTCGAGGAGTATATTGACAAAATGTTAAATATAACATTACATTTGTGCATTAATTGGTATAAGTGAATTATATATTTTTTCTTAATCTGTTATTGATGTCCTAAGACTTTTCTCGTTCATTCAAAATGCATTTTGGGGTCAAAATGACCCAAATGATGGATCAGGTCACATTTGTAGGTAATATATTAATGTTTTACCACAGTAAATTTGACTTTCTGTGGGTTTTATTATTTTGCACATACACATTGCCTTAGTCTTTCAAAATGTTACAGATAAGCGTTTAGAAAGCAGAAGCACTAACGCAATGCAAGCTTATAAACCAATGTGGTTACCCAAATAATGGGTAACTAGTCTTGCAAATGTGTATAGCATCTGCTTATGTATTCTATGAAAGGGGATCTATATTTTTTAATTGATTACCTGACAGTTTTTCCGCTTACACTCATGTCCACAAATTCTGTGGGATGGTGCTCTCGGAGATGGTGCTTCATGTTTGAAGTGTTTCCCGACTGAGCCGACACTTTTCTCTGACACATTTTGCAAATAGGATGTTGTCAACACTGATGTTGCCTCTTGTGTCTTTTAAATAACCGAAATACTCCCACACAGCAGACAGACTTTAGCTGCTTAGGTGGGGGAAAATGATGCTCCTCCGAGTCCAACATTTCGTTCTACACAGAGCTCATGTCATGCTATTGGTCTGACAGAGTGACATGATGTGTTGAATGCAACTTTCTCATCTTTCATTTAATCTTTTCTTTTATTGATTTTATTTTGTATTATTATTAAATGAACCATTAGTAAATGGAAATATAATAAATTTACTTGGAATTTTTTTAATGTAAATGTATATAATTGTTTTCACACAATACCTTCATTAAGGAAAAGTCAACGGTATGGAAAAGTCCATTTTTAATACCACAGCAGGGGTGGACTGGGAAGAGGGGGGGTTCTCCTGATGGCCAATCTGACACTGATCGGCCCCAAAGTGTGTCGGCCCACCAGGAAAATGCCCGGTATGCCAGATTACCAATCCAGCCCTGTACCATGGTATATCATCATACCGTTATACCGTTACATCCCTAATCAGGAGTTATTGGTCTGAATTATCTGGTCAGAAAAAAATATCATAGAGAACTGGAGGTAGGCCTTTATCACTAGGGCCCAGAACCACCCATATCATGACGAAAAGTTGTGAGCTGACAAGCAACACTGATATTTGCTTCAGAAAATGTACAGGTTTACAAGTTCACACAGTAAAATGGTATCAGAAAAGAGTCCATCAAGAGTTAAATCCTGTGGATAACTTGAGACTGAGAAATGAGTGCAAAGAAATCAAGACAGACAGAACTAAACAAATCCTCTGGCTTCTTTGAACGCAACACAAAGCATGAAAAAAAGATTTTGTGTCCTAACACAAAGACAGAGAGTAAACGTGGATGAGGATTTGTGAATTCCATCCCTGCCCCCCTCTCGTCCCTTCACAACCCTTCCAAAACAAAGACGTGCCACTCAAAAATTCATCTGACAAGTACAACCATGCCCTCATTAAAAAAGGAAGACAGCTAAACAAAAAGTCCTTTTTCACGAAGGCAGCTGTTTTCATGCATATTTCATTACGAATTGTCTCCAAATCTCCAGAGTTGACGCGATTTAACGGAAAATATTACAAGTGTAAATGTACCTGAACGTTGCATTCAGCCCTCCAGAGACAAAGTGATTTTCCCTCAATTAACAACATTCTCTCCACAGTTGTATAAGGTAGTGACCTAAAACCACACGGAAAAGCAAGTGCTATGGTGCGCTGTAATTTGCAACGTAGCCAAAAGCGTGTTTGTCTACAAATCTAATGAGCATTTACGAGATATTTGCCCAATGCCAGCACTGTGACAAGAAAAACAAACACGGCTTTCTGTCTCTGGGTTTGTCTCGATCAGCTTACTAGTTCAGTAGAAAGGGCTGAACCATAGTTATCTAATTATTAAATGTTCCAGTGCACTGAGCATTTGCTGATGAGTATATTCTGTTACCGAAAATTACATCAGATCTTTCTCAGTCTATCAAGTCATCAGAGGATGTGCGGCAGTACCGCTGCTCCCTATACGCATATTACGCAGTCTGCGTTGGGCGCCGACTCCCTAGAGAGGCACCATCTTATTCTAGGAGGGCACCAGAAACTCCACCCAGCTGCCCGTTCTAGCACATTACATGTTATTCAACGACACAAGGTAAATTCTGCTAAAGTTTTAGATTTTCAATTACAAAATGTAAATTATTAATGAACATTTAAATCCGGCCTGATCTCATGAAAACTGTGACTGTGTCGACATATTTGCAAAATGACATTAGCTGGTTCATTTTTACGGTTAATGCTCTAGTTTTAAATCCGTAAAACCTACCTTCCTAATCTAAACCTATCTGATAGTGTCTTAAAGAAAATGGGAGATATAAAACCCTACTTGTGAAGCATCCCATCATTTTGTGGTGCTTATGTGACACTTCTGTCTTACATGTCATCTCGCATGCTCTTCTTGACTCGTAACCTGCTCTTTCACGTTGCTACTGAGCAACTTGATCACACCTGAATAAGCATGAAAATGTAGTTGGTTACAGTATATAATGCAAATGTTGCACCTTAAAAGTCATGCACTATAGTAAGTGTTTATATGTCAGAAGATAGCAATGAGTGTGGAACGGTGCAAAAATTACATGTTTATCAATTTATAATCTGTCATTTTCCAGATTTGTGTGAATGTAAATAAAATAAAGTGGCATTTCCATCCCAATGTGTACAAAATAACAAAATCGTTACTTCCGCAGAAATTTTAGCCACTGTGACTTTTTAATTAATAAAATACTCTCGTTTAGAGCACACAGACACAATACTGTAAAGAACTTTGTCTTATGTCTGGGAGCGATAGCACGTCACACAGTTCTGGAAGCACTGTGTGTGTGTGTACCTCCTTCCTTATGTCTTTGCCGTGCGGATCTACAATATATTTTTCAAAAGTGTCAAAAAACCCGCTCATCAGCACAGTTCAAGTTCGTATTCGAACTCTATGCAGTCTTTGGATTTTCTAGACACCGCTATTTCAGATTGACCAGACCAACATTTCAGATGTGTTGGATGATTGGTTCGCTGGTTAGTCCAGTTACGAATGAGTTATTCAAGTCACATGACTTTGTTACGCACATTTCATCTCATCGACTAAACAACGTACACACCTCAAGTGAGTGTATTTTGGAGATTTTATTCACATCTTGGTGTTTACATCCAAGAGTTCCTATGCAATATCCCAAAATGTGCATTAAAAATACGTGGATGGAAACAAGGGTGACCATGCGTCCAATTTTTCCCAGGCATGTCTTCGGACCTTAAAAAGTGTTTTTAAATTCGGCTTTAGTTGGATTATGATGTGCATCTGATCAAATACTTCATTATTTGCATTGCTTTAACCACTCTTTGTAAGTCCCACCTTCTTGCACACCAATTGGTCAATTATAAGAGGCTTGCAGCAACTATTGGCCAAATTCCTGCCTGTCAATCTCTCCGCTGTTGTGTTCGGCATCAAACAGTTTGAGTGGAAACAATGCCCAAACGAAAGTGCAAATTTACAGAAGATTTGCACAAAAAATTCCCATAGATTCGTCCATGTCAAGATCCGTGGGAAGCAGAATGTATGACATGTAAAGCTGGCACTTATGTGTCAGTTGCTAATAAAAGTGCAAGTGATTTAGAAGCACACATTAGCTCTGCGAAGCATAAAGGGTCAGAAAAAGGTGGAAGTTCATCAGGTAAATTAATGGACTACTTTTTGCGACCAGGTAAAATTGCTTCATTTTCAATGGCCATTCAAAATAATCAGTCACCCTAATGGAAACCCAACTTATGAGGCTGTAATGGGGTAAGGGCTGGAACCGGATGAACAGTCAACGTAAAGTTTAATGATATAAATGAACTTAAAACAACATAAAACAAAGACACACAACCATGTGCGTCTCTCTCTCATTGAAATGACAAATAGCTGTTAGAGACAATCATTGCCAGGTGATGATCCTTACCGTTCTCATCTCCTGATCTCGCTCTCCATTCACAAACCAGTGCCTAACCACGCCCCCACCACCACAGAGGCCATGTTGTTTACATCACTATACTTTGTCTTACATTACCCTGGTACTATTAAAAATTATTTATGATGTATTTACTATATTTGGCTTTAAAATATGCAGTGATTATGACCTCGTAATGGTGTTGCAGACCATTGAGTCACCCATGTCCATATGTTTAGCTGCTCAAGGCCCTTGCAAGCATCTGGATTCATGTTGATGATATACTGATTTACACCATAGAGAACTCGGCAGTGGAAGACAGCCTTGATTTCTCTCTTTCTTTGCTGCATTTGCTTTAGCGGCAGGCGGTCACAAACGCAGGACACGTGTATCTGTAGTACAACTGGATTTACTGGGCTTGAATCCATCAGGCTCTTTGAGTGCCAATGGATGAGAGAGAAGGGTGCTTTTGTGGTTTTGTTACTCTCTCTCAAATACAATGCTCAGCTGTCTTAGAGTTAACACTTAACCCACACAAAAGCAAACCCTCCTGGAGAGACACATTTTCACATCATGCTTTAAAAGCACTGGTGACTGTGATGTTAAAGGTGGACGTATATATTTATTAACACCATCTAGCAATTTAAGGTGCTTCCACACTAGAGTGTGGCGCAGACTCAAATTTGTTTTGTTTGGTTGGTGTGAAAGCTGTGGTCTGCTCCCTAGTCTTCCTGAAACGGTGGTCTATGCACAGTGCTTGGTGCAAAAATGACACTGAAAGTGACATTGGTCCCCTAGATATTTAAAATGTGGGGTCCAAAACGTCTTTTTTTGGCGCATATAAAAGCAGTCTGAACTAACTTGCAGAAGTGAACCAATATTGATGATGTATAATTTGCTTAATATAGCACAGTCTAATGCATTAATTATTACTGCTTGTCTGTTCAAATTGGCAGTAGACAGGCACATGTGCTATTCTGAAAAAAGCCTAAGTAACGTCAAAGCAACACGCAGTTATGGAACAGGCGATAATGCACCATGCGTAGCGCTCATCAGATCAGTCTGTTTATCATCCTCCATAATGCACTGGACCCTATTAAAGAGGTGCTTCCTCTCACACAACATCTCCTTTCCCTAACTAGATCAATGATTGGACTTAATTACTCAAACAGACTGTGGACTCTGCGCCAAAGCGATCAAAGTGGGAAAGAGACCTGTGTCGAGAAACTGTATCTCAGGCCTGTCATCATCTCAACCGGGGCCAGTATTAGCATAACATGCATTAGAAATTTGACAAATAAGAGCAGTTTGGGGAAAACAAACCATGGAAATAATTACAAATCAAACGGTGCAGACACAGTCGAGTGACGCTGACTCTTTCAAAGTCTATGATTAGTTTCGGATGAATCCCAATGAGGTGTTATGGCATCGCACGAAAGAAAAAAAACACGTTTGGGATTGGAGTAGCTACACATGCTAATAGGATAAAGATGCTGCAAGCATTTTTTATGGCATCGCAAGCAGAATATGTTCCTATTTCCTGACAAATATCACGGAATTAGCATCCTGAAATATTATACCGGTCACTGTGACAGTCCTAGACAGTAGGTCATTGAAGTTAAATGGCATATTCACCTTCGTAAGCAGAAGTTGTTAGATTGCCATAAACTAAACATTTTTGTAAGGGATCGCTTACACCACCTTTAAGGTACCTACGAACTAGAGATAGCTCTATGGTGAATGGTGAAATTGTTAGAAATTGTTTGCTCATAAGTTGCTTCATACAAAAACACACATTTTACTTGCATAGAGAAAAAGTTGTTAAGACTTAAAAATGTTAAGATTTTTCCAAAATGTAACCCCTAACCGAAACCTAACCTACCCTAACCATAAAGTGTAATCCCCCTATACCCAACACAAACCCTAAACATTACCATGACTTCAATAAAAAACAAATCACTATTGTATAACACGGAAGTAAGAGAAACATTGGGGGCTTCGAATGAGCATTCTTTCGATTTTCTAAAGTTTAACCTCTTAACCAAACCCCAAACCATAACATATATCTAACCTTAATAGAAAAATAACTTTTAAGCACCACTGTGTACTTTGGAGTGGGTTTTTGCCAAAAGGTTTGTAGCAGGATCACCATTACTGGTCAAAAGCTGCAAACATTTGAGGTGAATGACAAGCTTGTTTGCATGTGAAAATATTGAGTGGCACATTTGAGGCAAGTTTGCAACAAATTTGCCATGAACTCTTGATTTTTGTAAGGGTTGTATTGCATATAATATAGAATGAGTAACCAAATTTGCTCACAGATGATTCCATTCTTGCAATAAATAATGTGACAGAAGGTTAGCTAAAATGTTATGCCTGTATTGTATTGATTTGATTAACTCCTTGTTGAATTTTGTTGGTTGTCTCTGTACCTTTTCTTATGAGTGGTGGTGTAGTGGGCTAAAGCACTAAACTGTTAATCAGAGGGTCGCTGGGTCGATCCCCACAGCCACCACCATTGTGTCCTTGAGCAAGGCACTTAACTCCAGGTTGCTCTGGAGGGGATTGTCCCTGTAATAAGTGCACTGTAAGTCGCTTTGGATAAAAACCGTCCGTCAAATGCATAAATGTAAATGTATGAGCCAAGTCTTACAATACCTTACCATTTCGCCATCTTGTAAAAATGATTATGAGTTGTCATGAGACTATGTTGGTGAGCTCCATTTTGAGATAAGAGTAGTGTCCGTTTGAAATCAAGTGCGAATACAGCAAATTGCACCCAACTCTCTGAAATTCTCATTGGCCAATGCTAAATGCTGTTAGTCATCGCCAATGGCTGGCCAATGTGTTGTGTGTTGAAGCAAAAGTAGAAATTTTCTCTACTTTCAGTCCAGTGAGACTGAGCATAACTTTTCGAAATCCTTTGCGTTTCTCCTCTAGTTCCTCTGATGCACCGTGCCTATTGAAATCATTGGATTTGTTGACATTAACGGGTTCCCTGACATGATGTAAACTCTAGTGTGTAGGCTCCTTTAAAGGATGAGAAAAGACATGTTCATCCTGGATTAAGTCTATACCTCAGCATGATGTAAATTGATGCTTTGTATCTCTGAATGACTGGTTTGTGCATCTTTTATGCAACGAGAGCTGTTACTAGCTAGATCGTTCTCCAGAGAGAAATCTCACTTTGATTGCAGAAATATAGCTTATTTGCTCTGTTTCTCTCTCTCTCTCTCTCTCTCTCTCTCTCTCTCTCTCTCTCTCTCTGACTCAAGTCACCCTGGTTATGTTGGCCACTGTGAGGTGTTAGCGCTTGGCTGTTTGAAGTGCAGAGGTGGACAAGGTAAAAGAAGCATGTCTGGTGGAGAGTTGTGCAGTGTTAATTAGAGATGGCGTGCATTTTTACTTCTGTACTGTACAGTTTGTGTGTGTGTGTGTGTGTGTGTGTGTGTCTCCAAGCAAGAGAGAGTGCTGGCTATAAACCCAGTGGGAATCGAACCCCATGAGCAAAAGCTGTCAAGACTGACTGGAGTTCCACATGCTGTCAAAAAACATTTCACAGCTGCCCACCACTCAACACACAAAAGTTGCATAGTTCCTCACAGAATTCTGACACAATCTCATGATAGACAGATTTTAGACCTCACACACAGCTCACTCAAATGTGGTAATCTTTTTGTCATTCACACTCTGATATACCTTTTGCTACACAAACACACACACGCTACCATATATAAATGGGCGCATTATTAGACATAGACTTTTATTGTTTTTATGTAAAGCTAATAATAATGACTACAGAATAACCCTACCCCTAAAAGAAACTTTTTGCATTCAAAAAAATACAAATAAAATAATAATAATAATAATATATATATATATATATATATATATATATATATATATATATATATATATATATATATATATATATATATTTTCTTTATTTATTAATAGACTTTCAATAGAGCATGTCCCTAAAGGGGACAAAGGGGGCAGGTGTTATATCTATAATTAAGCACATTCCATAATCAATAGACTAGATCAAGGAACTGAGCAAAGATTATAATGGGCTGCTTGCTTGAAAAAGTTACACAACGGAATTAAAAATTTTATTTCACACTGTTCTATGATTTTTTTCTAGCAGAAGCAGCCATTGTGTCTGACTCTGAGTTTAAAGAAAACAAGTCACTGAACCCAAATTATCCACAAACAATGTGTCAATGACTAGCATGAATGCAAGCACTAACTGCATTACAGTAACTACCAAAAAATGCTCATTAAGAGTGTAGTCTTTTATATAAGAGTAAAATCCTTAAAGTCGCTCGCTTTATAAACTCACATCAGCTAACCTCGTTTGACCTCTCTTAAATTGCATACTGTTTTATTCTATTGTTTGTTATTGTGGCATTGTCCTGAGATTTTTCTTTATTTTGTGATAAATAAAAGATAATGAAACCCCCTTGAGCAAAGAGAGAACATTTTATTCCAACAATACTTCAGATTTAACCGAGTTAGAGAGGAAAAGAAAACATAGGCAAAATCAAAAACAATGCAGGCTGGGGAGAGAAAACTCCAATAACTATCCAGAAAACTAGTCCCTGTGGCAACAAAAACATTTTCTTGAACAACAAACGGGGGCGGATTCCATCCTTGTGACTTCATATGCCACCATTGTTGGTTGTAAATAACATATATCCTAGTTTTAAAGAATTTACATTTTTAATTTATGCTATTTATTGTCAAATAAATAATATGCAATTCATTCTCTTCTAAGAACAACAGACAAATAATTATCTCTAAAGGTTACACTGCCCAGTATACATTATAGTTTCATATGTAAATATTCTTCATTTTGAGGAGAGAAAAAAAGTGCTTTTTATAGCTTTAATAACCATTTCGGCCAAATGTGACCAGTGGCTATGTCTGATCCTGGCTAATTTACCATTCAGAAAAAGATAATGTTTCATTTGAGGACAAAGATCATTTTAGAGGATAAAGGCATAACAGATGAGGAGGAGACGATGGGCAATAATTAGACAATGATTGCAACTCTGCAGTCCATTAACACTCTCTTGTTGCCATCAGCTCTTCGCATCTCTGCTCGAATTAGATCTAGAATCCTTCAGAATGGCTGCTCTAGTTCATTGAAAGCTTTTTAAAAAAAGAAAAGAAAATTAAGAGCAAGTTTTAGAATGTCTGCTGCAATTAAAGTCAAGATGACATGGTTTTTAATGAGAAGCTGTTTTGCCATTCAACCAAGGGGCAACTTTATTAGTTATTTCGATATTGGTGATGCCCAGATGTACTGCAATGACTTGGGAAGTTCTAATGTGTGATGAATGTTCTAACGCAGTGGTTCTCAACCAGGTTTGCACCCAATTTTTCATTGTACATCAAGTGGTGACCCAACATAGTACCATTGGACATACAGCCTTAAATATCAACAGCAATACGGGAAGTGTGTTTTCCTCCCTTTTTGATAGTTGATACGCCTATTCATTTCGCTGTTCTGGCTATGCACGGTTATATCATTAGTCACATTTTATTATTTGCATTTAGCATTGTTTTTTGTTCCTGCAGTCCGTATAAGAACAACCCTGTTGAGAATCTGTAACGTACGGATCCTGCTAACATCAATAAGCCATGCATTGTTTCTGTCTGCTGCCAAGGATTTTGTGCAATTACACTGATTAAAAATTAATGACTGTAATTACACAGTTGATGAATGATTGATCATTTGTTACTCACCAATCACCAATATTGGCTAAAGAGCTTAGCATTTTGCTATAGCATTCTAATTAAACATGTGTTGGAGCTGTTATGGATGCAAAAGCCATTAGTTACAGTTTATGCTGCAGAAAAAGCTAAACAATACAACCTAATCACTATCTTTCACCTAGATGGAGGTAGGCAGGACTCCACTCTCCTCTCCACTGATCTCTAGCCCTTTTAATTAATAGATAAAGGTGTTTTTACATTATACAGTCATTTGGTTAACCCCTTCGTTAGGAGTTATTGTACCATGCAGAGAATTAATGTCATTGACTATGCACTGTGGCTCTGTGATTGTTTATTACCTGGCTATGAAAATAAAAGAAAAGAAAAAAGCACATTAATAATGCAGATTCTGGTGTTCCCAGCATGCAATGGGCTTGAATAATTAATGAGCTTGCGTGATTTCACTTATTGCAAGTTTATTTTCACAATTTTCATTGTAATTTTGTTGGTAAGTTTGGTAACTTCTCATTTAGAAGTTCATTTCTACTAAAAATTACCTGCGCACCAGGTCTGTGCACGCAACTCTGGCTCTTATTTCTATCACCAGTCATTTTGCAGTGATGTTGCATGATCATGAACACTTTGAGAGACGCTCGTTCACAGTGACATGTGTGATCGAGAGAACCGGCATTGTTTCTAGCTCCTCTAAACAATGCACGTTCTCAGTCAAATTAATGGACCTCAAGATTTTCACTGAAAAAATAATAATAATAAAAAAAAAAGTTTAATAAAAAATGAATTTTAAGGTTGTTGCTTTAGTATGTTTTCAGCAGAAAGGACTACTCTCCTTTAAGGTCTGAATGGAACCTCTAAATGAATACGTGAACTGATCTGCCACACCCGCTCAAAGAAAAATCCATTCACAATGTCAGGACAGAAAATCTGCTGTAATTTCCAGCCTCTGTCCAGTTTCTTTCTCATTCTCATTATCCCAACACCACAGTGGCTGCTGCCACCTGTTCCACCTCAGGCTAAAGGTCTGTCTCCCCTCAGCTTGGCACTGAGACACCATAACTAAATCATTTATTTAGCGCCAACCTTCAGAAACATTTCTCCCTCTTGCGCCAGGAGAGATGAGTGAGGCTGACCTGCACAGGCAGACCCTGAGTCATGGTGTTAATTATAGCCGCGCTCCAAAACAAAGCAAAATCATTACCCGTTCAGAAACCTTCAGGGCATAACAGTGGCCAAGTTTCAACCTCCGCTCACCTTGTAAAGTACACGTGACTGGATTATTTTTAAGAATACAAAAACAACTGCTTAACATACCATGTACGCCATTCGGAATTGAATTGAGAATGCCTCGATGCTTGAAATACTTTAAACTTATAGCTGATGTAACTTTTTCTGTTAACATTTTTTCTGCTATCCCAGCTTAAAATGCATAGACAACTATAAGTAAGCCATTCAAAGGTTAGTTTTCTCGAAAACAGAAAGCACTGCGCTGTGAAAATTGCTGTTTTTTTTTTAATACAAAAACTTTGTGGAAGAAAATGTTTCACAAACATGCTCTAATTTAAATAAATACTGTATATAATTGCATATAATCAATGTCTTACATTTTTGATGTCATTATTTATGCGTATAAGTTACCTGAAAACAATATGGTGGACATTTTGTGGCACTTCATAGTAAAATTATAATCGGTATTCCACATACCAGAGAATAAATAAACATAATATTTTTTATTTTTTTGTCACAAAACTTGTGGCCAATTCAATTGAAATTCCGACTCATAGATTGATATGATAGGGAGCCAGTTCTGAATATTGCCCAACAAGTTACATAATATATGAAAAATCTGAATGACAATTCTCCAAAGCCCATCTTACACTGTATCTTTAACATGTCGGCAATCAAATTGTGTTAGTGAACATGACTAATGTCTTGAAGAAGCATTACGGAAATACACCAGATTCAAACCAGACTCAAAAACTGATGAAATATTTAAAGACGAGAAACATAACTAAAAGTTATGCCTTCACTCTTAGATGCGCAAATGGTATTAGAACTGGCAGAAACACAGGCAATAAAAGTTTTACAATGTGGAACCCAATAAACAAATATCTTTTATTGGTTTCAATCCAAGAGGATTGCTGGTATCATGAGGAGAGTGTATATCAAGAGCCAAGAAACTGTTTAATGCAGAAGTGTGAATGCACTAATCTATTTTAATGTAATCAAAAATAAGAAAAACACTACCCTGTATTTTGTTACTGTGGATAGAGATTTATGGGTATGTATGCAAAATAGACTACAATTTAATTATGAACCTAAATTTCAGTCTTTCAGTTGAGTAGGCTAACATTAACTCGATTTCAACTGTTGCAGTATATCTTCGCATTAATCTTTTTTTCTCCTTTTAGGTTTCTGTGACATTTATAAAGGGCGCTAGTAAATTTTGTTGGCCCTTCTCTTCCAAAATGTGTGCAGAGCAGGAGGCAGTTTCATAAAGTAATCAAGAAGCTTTCTGCGACTAAAGCATGGTTAATGTTTGATGTATCAGCACAAGTACAAAGATGAACTGCATTTTTTTGTCACCATGATAAATTAAGGTTTAAAATATTTCGCCAGTTTGACTGATGAGATTCAATGATAAATAGTTTACAGATAGAATGATGCTGCACTAGACTCAGGGTTTAAGATAATGAAAGTTCACAGTAAAGTTGCAACAATCTGATACCTGGATCGTAATCAGCTCCGATACTGACGTTTTTAACCAGATCGGGTATTGTTCTGACTCAATGGCGTACATTTAGGTATACTTAGTGTAATTATTCATATGTAAATTATTGCCCTAACTTTTCTGAAGCTACGCATAAAAGGTGTTGTCACGTGACATCTGTACATTTTCTCAGGGCTGTTCATGCTGCACAGTCTTTTGTAGGGATGTACTGATACCTCTTTTTCTCTTCCGATTCCGATATCAGAAATCTCAGTATCGGCCGATACCGATCCCAATCTGATACCAGTGTTGTTTTTTGCATAATCAGTTTAGAATATATTTAAATTATTGTGTGGAACTAATTGGGTGTGCTCTTTAATATGTAAAGAAACACAAACCTCGAACTACACATTATTTAAATATAAATAATAAATATAAACACTTTATTATTAACTAGTATACTGGATAATGTTGCAGAAAAATTAACAGTAATTCCAGTAGAAGTCATCAGTAGAAAAGAAGCCATTTTTGTATTTTTTTTTGCCACATTTTTTCAACTTGCATCTGGACTTTAAAGGATTCAGATCTCTTTTTTGTTCATATCAGATCACTTTTCATTCACACAGTTATTTTTTGGAACCCATTCAACTAATATTATTATCGTTTGTAAACAAATAATAATATATTATAATAGTAATATATAATAATAATATATCTTAATCGTGCACCCTCACGCTTTTATTTTGACATTAAAAACTCTCCAGGAAGTCCTGTATGTGTCTGTTTGTAGGTAAGTTCACAGTAGTTTAATTCGCTTCTTATTCAAATTCTGGTCAAATAAAAAAATAACAAAAGCACCTCCAGTGCCGTTCTATATGCATATTAAAAGTGAACTGAATGATTAAGCATCTACATCTGAGATGTTGTTCGTGAGTAGCACTCAAATATTGCGCACCGTGTGAAGGCTAAAAATAGTTGCAAGTGTGCATGTAAACAGAGCAGTACTATTCACTGACGCACTGGTGCTGCACGTGCATTTTATATATTTATTTATCAAACACAGCCTTTTGTGATTCGCAGACCTATCGCACATCTTCAAGTGGCTCTGAATGAAATGCACAAGTCATTTGAATTACTTTTATTGTGTTTTTATGGTTCTTTTATGTAATTTTTTGAGCTTGACAGTAACGATCATGACTAACACACATTATCCGATTTGGATCGGGCTCAGAGATCAGAGCATCCCTAGTCTATTGTGATTGTTGCATAAATATATATATAAAAAATAAATAGATTTAAACATGCGTACTCTTCGTAAACAAATATTTGTAGTCAAACGCAAAAAAAGAAAAGTAAAAAAAAATGTCCTGGGCTTGCATACGGCTCAATTAATAGAGGATAAAAGTAAGTAAGTGCCTTATTGAGGAAAAACACGTTTGAATATGAACGACTGTTAGGTAAGAGTGTGGATATTTTTTGTAAAAACAAAAAACAACATTTTGAAAATCCTCCTCCTTGCAATAAGTCCATACCAACTTTAAAACCAGACCTATGCCCTTGGTCAGATGAACCCGGTCCAAATCTGAAACTGTGTGCTAGTCATTGTCGTTACTGTCAAGCTCCAAAAATGACATAAAAGAACAATAAAAATGACCATTAAATTAGTCCATCTGACTACATTTATTATATCAAAGACTCTTGAAGAAAAATTATAGCTTTGTGAATTGTAAAACTACTGTAAACTAGCCTATTGTGAAGTGCAGATAAAAGTAAAAAAAAAATGTGCAAAGAAAACTTATTTTCTACTGAAGACTTTTGCTGCTGCATTATCAAGTAGACTAGTTAACAATAAAGTTTTTCTCAATAGACAACACATACAGTATATATTGAAATAATATGTAGTTATAGGTTTGTGTTTCTTTTCATATAAAATATCCCTCCCAATCAGTTCCACACAGTGAGGTATAGATATTAAACTGATTAAAAAACAAAACAAAAAAAAACAACAACAACACAGGAATCAGATCGAGATCTGTATCGGCTGATACTGAGAGTTCAGGTATCGGAATCGGATCAGTAGAGAAAATACTGGTATTGGTGCATCCCTAGTTCACAGAGGGTTTGTGCAAAGTTGTGCAAGAAATTCATTTGAAAACACAAAAATATTTGCGATATTTCTCAATGTAGTTAAAAAAACTCAAAATTATATAAAACCAAATTAAACCTCAATCATTCTTTATCAGACAACTAATTGGCAAGAATAATCAAGCATATGGCAAAGGATATAAAAGTAGTTAATTAAGAAACTATGTCAAGACTAGTCTACATTAATGCGATAATGTTTGTTTATGTTACTAATGGAACATATTCAACAGTGGTTTAGGGAGAATTATGAGTATTTTTATATTAATAGTCCCTGGGTTGGCAGAGAGTCTAATTGAAGGGTTCCTGGGTGAGAAAATATTGACAACTCCTTCAATAGATTCAAAAGTGCACTGATTAATTTTCATGGAATTTTCAGAGAGCTAATTATAATAAATATACAATAATAATGAAGAATGCCTGAGTCACAAAATAAAAGCTGATAGGTTGGATGTCACCTGTTGAGTAAGAAGTGACTGAAATATGATTCTTGCTGAATTTATGCATTTTCATAAAAACAAGACGGCAGTGGCACAGAGCCAGTGGGACAACAGAGACACTAAGGATCTCACCAAACCACAAACAAATCCTGTGAGCCGATGGCTACACCTCTTAGCGACGCCATCTGGGCTCTTCGAATATCAAACAAAACATGATGCTTTGTTTCCTGGCAACAACTCTGCTTAAAGCATCACCCATTGGGGAGAGCTGTACTACGATAACAGTCTTTTTGCCTTCAATCAATTGCCTTCAATCAATTCGTAGCGTAGCGACATAAATCAAAGGTGCTGACCGTCTTTGTTACAATCGTCAAGTAATGGACTGTACCTTGCACGTAGATGCATGATCCATTCAAATGCAATTTAGCAAATGCTTATTCCTCAAAACAAGGGAAAGCTCCAGTCATCAGTTTTGTGGATTTGCTCTCTGGGGTTCATTCTGAGATTGATGAGTAGAAAGATTAACACTTCATTTACAGTAACCGCTGAGACACTGTGACCATAATGAGACATAGAGAATCAAAATTCATGCACTTTATTTAGGGATTGTTCACGCAAAAATGTTTATTCTGTCATTATTTGCTCACTCTCATCACGAATCAGATGAATATCAGAACATCAGACATAACGACTTCTCTCATAAACGTGGCCAAAAGAGAAGGATGGATATCAAGATTTTCAGTAAATAACGCCTTACATTTTGGTATTAAATGCTATCGACTTGGAATACAAGTTACATAGACCACTTTTATGATACTTTCATGGTGCTTTTTTGTCAATTTGGAGTGCTTAACAGCCCCAGTTTTCATTAAAGTTCATTATATGGAAACGAGTGGCCAGGATATTCTCCAAAAATTCACCTGTTGTGTTCCAGAAAGTCAATAAAAAAAAGCCATATGGATTTGAAATGACATGAGGTTGAGTAAATAATGACACCATTTTCATTTTGGGGTGAGCAATTAATCTCCCTTGATCAAATCCTTGATTTTAAAATATAAGATGCCATTGTAATATAAAAACTTACTGTAGGTTTCAGAACTCAAAACTTCCTCCTCACTGCAAACTGGGCTTTTGTTGAATCAAGCTGCCATAATGAATCATTCTCTACTTCCTCCACATTGTGATGTCACAATATGGTAGACATTTGCATCTGCCTGCCTCCACATCAACACATCAATGCCTACTTAACCTTTAATCACTTCTGTAGCCCCACCCAGTAGCGGTGAGATGGCAAGTAGAGAGAGCAGGTCAGACAAGAGCAGAGAGCCAATATTAACAGTGTGAGTGTACTGTCAAGTCTTAAAGGAGAAGCAGGGTAAGAATGAGTTTGGGAAATGTCTTATCATGTTTAACAAATATATGACTTAAATAACATTACTAATATCATAAGTGAACTTCAAGGAACGTGTAAATCATGACCCCTTTAAAGTCACTTTGGCTTGCCAAAAAGCAGATACAAAGAGGAAGAGAGAGAAAAGATAGTGTGGACGAAAAGAGCTGAATCAAAAAATTTGGTTACAAGAAAACAGCATGCAACAGTAGAAAGAATAAAGAGTAGGAGTTTGCGTGAGTGTGTGCGAGTAATACAGAAGCCCTTCGGCATCAGTCAATGGCTGTAGACACATCATCCATTAAAGCCCAATCACGTTGAGGTTCCACACCATCTATCAGCCTAGCTCTTTCTTCCCTCCTAAAATTAGTATTGTTCTGAGTTACAGCTTCCCTTCCAGCCATGTGCCGCCCGTCTCTCCGTAGCCGTGTCGCCCTGATGAATGCACCTTTCTCTCCTCCATTGATTTCTCTTCACGCTTAGGTCTTTTGTTTGATTTGCTAAGTACTGGAGTGCTATGACTAAGGTGTCACACAAATTTCCCTCCCTCTGGCTGCCTGTTCCTGTATGTTTCCGTGCCTACCCCTGCCTCTCCCCAAAAGCATGAGTACACTCAGCTAGAGATTATTTTTCATGGGGTAAACACAACGATCTATAAAGTCGTGAACTGCAGCCAATGCTCAGGCATGTGGCCTTTTGCCCACACTCAAACAAGACAAGCAAAAAGGGTCTTCTTCTTAAATAGGACAAATATAGTTTGTCAATATCTGTGTGGGGAATAACAACGAGGCCAGCTCCGTATTTCCAAACCAAGCTTAACTCCTGCTGGGCTGTCAGCATGCCTTCCTTTTTTCTTTTCCCCAAGCACTTCCAACAAGGACACAGAAACAGAGATGCATGCCAGCCTAAAGTGTCCCATTTCATCCATACCTTGGAGATTCCTAGCATGGAAGTCATTCAAGAGCTGCTAATGAAATAAAACTCTGCATGGTGTCCTCACTGCTGCAAGATAATTAATCAAATGGCTCATGTAATTACTAAAATCAACATGAAATGGCATTTGCAACCCCTACTTCCATGATGCAACATTTTTTTCTGAATGTAACATTGAATGTAACATGATGTTGAAGGAGAAAACAATGTAGGACAAGTCTCGTAATTCTAAGTAACTGGATCTAGAAAAGTGGCCAAGACCTGGAGCCAGATTATTCGCTTCTTAAAACATTGCCGGCACCCACATTTGAGGAGGCTTTTTGACTGGGACTTGGAGGCTGAAGGTTAATTTCACCCTCTAGAGCATCTCGACTTATCCCAATGCAAATGCTTCTTTAAATACATCATTGTTTACTATTTTTGCGGGGACCTTTTTAAAATGAACATTAATTGACTCTAATGTTCCTGCTTTACTTAATGGCAAGATTTTAGAAAGGTTCAATTACCTACAAGAGTAGTATAAAAAAATGCTTAAATAGCTATTTGGCTATTACATTATTTTCCGATCATATTGACGTAGGTTTAAAAATGTATTAATACTTTATTTGTTTGGAAAAATGTGCACTGATCAATTGAGTACTATAAAGACAGGGAACATGTATTTAAGAAAACAAGGTCAATTTTTATTTCACGTTGAAAATTCTTAATCTTACATTTGAATTAAAAATGACCAACCACTGGTTGGCGAGTGTGTGTAAATAGTCACAATTTAGGTCTCAATTCAATTCAGCATTATTGGTATGACAGTTTTATTACAGTATTGCCATAACATTATAAAGTTGTTTATATACAGATTTTAATTTTTTATTTTAATAAGAAAATACATAAAAGTGATAAAGAATTCTCACATGACATACTCCACAGCAGGAGTGGAATGAAAACAGCATGGGGTCTGAGGAGCGAGCCTTGAGGCATTCCTGCAATATCCCAACCCACTAAATATGGATCATTACACAAGCGTTTATGATCTCATTTCTCCTCTCTCTTCTCCAAGGCCCACAGACACTAATTAATTTGTTTGGCTTTTTTTAATCTGTCATTGCTGTTTAGGATGCTGTTGGCATGTGTGAGGCTTGACTGAAATCCCAGGCCAAATATCAGCAAGGGTTGACATGTTCATCCATGTTCATTTGGGTTTGCTGTTTGAAGACACTCTGCACAAGCTTATTAGAGGTTGGTGTGTGTGTTTTTTGTGAAGATTGTGTTGTGTGTGTGTGTAGTTCCCCAGAAGTAGAGGAAAATTACTAATGCATTTGGCACACTGTGAGAGGCGTCTCTTCAGGGAACGAGGACTGTGGGAGGAGAATGATAAACCAATGTGACAATTGAAGTGCACAACTATGGAGGGATGAAATGAAGAAAAAAAACAAGATAGCAATAAGGTGAGCAAAATATCACCTATGTTCAATAAACAGTCCAATTTCAAAATAATACATAATAAATGGAATAACAAATTCTTTCCCAAGTAATACAATATACTAATTGTAGGCTGTTTGCGAATTCTAAACAATACTAAGCAACTCCACCTATGAGTATAAGGGAAAAAGAGGGAGAAAGAAAGAGACACCAAGCTAAAGACAGAATGAAACATGGAGTGTGGGACTTAAGCATCAAATGAAACTTAACTGTCAGGTGAAATGCACCAAGGACCTTTAATGCTGTCAGTCGCAGAGGCTAAAAGATTTGACACACAATGAGATGCTGGTTGCCATCAAGTGGGCATGAAGCGGCTTGTTCCAGGACCCTAAATGCCACATCCATAATCTGCCTGCCGATTCCCATCAAACTTCCCTGGCTCTGCCTGACAGGCTGTCTCTCTGCCCAGCCTCTGACATCACGGCAACCTGTGCCTATAAATTATAGAGCTTGGAGATAATGTTGACACTTTTCAGGTTCTAAGCCTGAAGGGAATTGAAGAAGTGTATGAACTGCCTATGTTTTCTGCCTGCTTTGAAGTACCTCTTCCTCAAAGGGACCTGTTCAAGATTATTAAAGGATATGATATATTAAAAGCAAATATAGTGTGGGTACATCAGTCCAATGCATGAAAAAATCAGTTGAGCTTTTGAAACATGCAGAAATAGTATGGTGAGCATTGGTGTCAGTACCTGGGGTGCATGTTTGGGCCTACTCATGTTCTTAATTTAACTGTATTTTGAAGGCAGAAAAGAATGATGAAAAAATATGACAGCACACAGATAAGCCAAATAAGAACAATGTGGAATAGACAGTTTGATGGATGAGAGAGAGAGAGAGAAAGATACACAATTAAGCACTGTTCCAAAGGCATCAGGTGTGCTTCTGAATCAAAGACTGTTCCAAAAGGTATGCAGTAAAAATCTCCTAAAATATGTAGTTTAAGACAAATTCTAAGGCAGAATTTTAAGGCAAAAAAAAAAAATTGCATTAGAGAGGACTATACCAGAATTCGTTGCGAGAATGCATTCAAACTCAGTTAAAAAATACATTATTTAAGATGCCGTCTGGAGACTATTTAATTAAATACTGAAAAGTACCATAAGTAATAGTTCAATCTACTAAAAACTGACTATTTTATGCAACATTTGTGCATGCAATGTATTTTGTATGCTTATTAGGGAGCTATTTTGTTAGCTTGGCAACATGCTAATGTAAATGTAATGTACGCCTGGAACAATTGAATGTTGCGCCTCTCATTTGGTTCTCGTGTGTGATGCATGTACTGTGCTGCCTATAGAGCGCAACATTAATTCATTTTTAATGATAACTTATAAACCTTCAAAGAAAAACAAACCATGAGCTTCGAGGTTGTTAATTGATGTTATATGCTTCTGTTGAAGCCACCAGCCTGCGTTATTTCATTTTATTTGTATTGTATTTAATAGCAGATTTCCTGGTGAAGAACTATACAAATCATGATCCTATAGAGAAATGCTCCACCAATCACAGAATTGCAGTAAACAAAGTGCACCAAACAAGCACTGCAGCGACTGCACACTCGCATGACGCAACATGAATGATGCAATCGAGTCCGTTTTCCTACACTCTGAAACGACATATTTGTGAATATCTGAATATTTTAAAAATAAGTTCAAAGATATTGTTTCTATATTAATAATCAACAACTTCAAATTAATAGTTCTATATTTCTGCATTGTTTTTAATTTGACTACGTCATTCGCAATGCTTCATGTGATTGTAGTTCATGCTCTCATGAAAGATGGTCTCATATTTTTTACTATGTCCTGTCTATGCCCACATTAATCTGGATAAATCTGAATACGTCGCTTTCATTACGCAACGCTCTCCGTTCACACGGTCATTTTCAAAAGTTGCTCGTCTACACCGAAACATTTACAAACACTTAAATCCCCTTAATGCTCAAGCTGGAAAAAACTCCCAGGAACAAACATGGCCTGAAACGCAACTGTCCTCATGTTCCACAGCTGGACAGCAATTCAGAGTAAATTTCCTATCACCTTTGAAGCAATGCAATGTTAAGTTTGTAAAAAGTATCTTTATCTTTAACAACACTATCAAAGTTGATATCAGGCACAACAAAGCCACAACAACATGAGCCATCATCTTTATTGTTTTGGGTTGAATTAATCATATGACTCATATGTCACATGGCAACAAACATACAGTATAATCGTTTTAGAATATTTCCATTTTCCCAGTCCACACTACAACACAAATACGGCAGTTTAAAATGAATCCACTAGGGAGAGCATTTTCGCTGGACATCGAAATCTCAGTGTGGACTAAAGGCCAAAACGTAGAGAAAAAGATGTGTTTTCAAAGTTGTCTGATGCTACAAGTTTCCAGCAACAAGGCAACTCAAAATTGTTTAGTGACATAGTAACAATCACTGAGAACATATTTGAGGTTTAATATAGTCAAGTTGAGCACAACTTTGAGCCAATGAGATTTCACAGTGGGCTTATACTTAACACTACACCACATAAGTCGCAATCAAGTGATTGACAAAGAGTTCTGTCACTCGTCGCAGCTGGTTAGAACAAAACTCAGATTTTACATGGAAGAGATTTTTTGCCTTTATTAACATGCTGCGCCTGCTGAGGACACAGTGTTAGAAGACAGCTGCCTGTGTTGGCAAGGCAGCTCACTTGGTTTTAAAACAGAGCTGTAGTGTGAAGAGACCCAGAGGTGAGTGGACACCATGCCTTTCCTTTGTCTTGCAGGTGACCTTGATTCTCTCCCTGTCACCTGCTGCTAAATTGACTCTTATGTTCCAGTGAACCAAGACTGAAAAGCACCTTTAAAGCAGTGCAGCATGAGAGAAAATGGACAGTGAACAGAGAGATTCTTTAATTCAATTTAAAGCAGAAGATTAGCTTAGTGATACTAGACTAGACTAGTTGACAGCTCGATGCTGAATGCAGAGGTGCTATTAACAGAGATGGATTAATTAATTTTCTGCTTGTCGCTTTAGTGAGGATGACAGTGGCACAGACTCCAGTGAGCAGAAGGTAGAGCACTTGCACTCACACACAGACACACACAACTTCACACAATTAAGCATTAAAGCAATTTAAGAGGATGAGGACATGATACAAGTCTCTTTCTGCTCAGCACTGAGGCTAAATACATTACCTGCACGTCGCCTACGTTTATTGTAAATGTATCAGTTAAATGTGAGTGTATTAGTGCGTATGGTGGTGGGTTAGAAAGAAAGAAAAACGAAAGGAAAAAGTAACAAGACAAAGACACAAGACAAAAGCAAAAATAAAAGTGATTTTATTTATTTATTTATTTTTACACAAAATCAATGGGAGGCAAGGGTAGTTATGTTGGTGTTCAGAGCACTTAAAAAAGTGGCATGGCTTAAAGGGTACCATAGAGTTTAAAATGTGTTCTTTTCAAAAGTGTGAATGGACCCCAACACTCTCAAGAGATAAAAGCCTTGTTAAAGGCAAGCAATGCTCCATGAAACACAACAGCTGCTCTCTTAATTTCTTCAAGTAAAGACACCCTCAGTCAGTACACATTGTTCTAGGATAGTCCTCTTCTCTTCTGCCATTTCAACACACTCCAGGCTCCCTCCATCGATTTCATGGATGAACACACAAAATTTCAAATGCTTGCCAATAGATGTGTGTCAAGCTTGACAGGGCACAGCTAATTTGCAATGCTGATGATTAGCTTCATTAACCATGTTCTGCTTTCTGAAGAGTGTCAGAGACGAAGAAAGATATGGAGAGAGAAAGACAAAACACACTGACGGCCGTGGAACTCAAGCTTAAGCTTTCAATGTAGTTTTCATGGCCATTCCTCTCGCTAACAAGATGCTAACCTCTTATAGACTTAGATTGAAAAGCATCAGTAGAATCAATGACTCCTTTCCTTCTCACATGCACTATGGTTGCTTGTAGACACGGCTAATGAGTTTATACTTGAAGAGTATAAAAGCGACATGATACCTGGGATCATCAATTTGGTGTCACAAGATCTCATACAATTCATCGGTTATAGCTAAAGCAAACATCCTGGCTTCATAGTCTCTTTAGCATTGAGAGATTCATCTTGTGATAGACCATTCAATAGTTTCAATGACAGATTTTGCCAACATAACTCCCTAACAAATATTTCCCATGGCAACCAAGTTAGCCGTAGCAAGCATATTGTGTAAGGGACTGTCAAAGGGACGTCAAAACTAAAATGTTTTAATCCTTTAAAATTGGATTGGCATGCCCCCCGAGAATTTTTTTTTATTAATAACTACAGTCTTGATCAACACAAAATAGGTATTGTTTTAAAGCTTAGAAGCTGTACTTTACAATGCATGTAGGTATTATGACCAAGTGCTGAACAAGTGAAGTAATCGGTTTTGATAATTTATTAATAACTTTGCATTGTACATATTACTGTAATCAGTAAAAACATCAAACTGATCAAATAGCCATGTGTCACTGGAAAGCGCTTAAAGAGTAGAATACAACCATCCTATTTGTTTAACTCACATACAAAAATATAGCGAGTATTAAGTAAATCTACTAAGTACATCTCTTTGACATACATATTACACGTAAACAGTTGTCGCTTACAAGCAGTGTTGTCGCATATAACTTTATGAAAATAAACAGAACATAAAATATCACATACCATTACTTAGAATGATTCCTATTAAAATGAGCCCACACACAACATAATCAGATGCATAGATCATTAGATAATCCACACAAAGCACAATGTGCACACAGCACATAATGTACTATCTGGCTGATAAAACGTTAGCTTTCCTTGATCAGATGACTTCATCCGAAATATTATAGTACGCTGTCCAGCATCATGAAACTCTAAACCAATTGTATTAGGTTTAAGATTGCAAAATCCAGAGGTGGGAGTCACCCAAATATGGGCAGAGAGGATTGTTCACTCTAATTACATATAGCCACCAGGAGATGGTGCCAAGTACATGACACAGACTCAATGATTACTCAAATGACACAGAATGGAACTGAATGAGTTCTCGCTACTCATGCTTTGGAGAGAGCATACCTTTAGTCATTGTTGTATTTGCATGTGCAAATACTCCTTATGAATAGTTATGTTTTTATTTGTTTAACTTTTGATTGCTTTGTCGTAAGAACACAAAATTTTACTCAGTTACAGGTGACATGATTGGGAACAAAAAGGTTTTTGAAGCTATCTTATTTACACCCTGATATATGTAATGTCAAATCAGAAAATAAACTACTTTTTTGGCTCAAGTTTTTTTTTCCATAAGTTTCTTAGTCTGAGATTCTCAGAATTTATCATAATCTATATAATAAAAATAATTGGAAAAGTTTTCTTTAAAATTATACCAAACAACTGACCCTCTTAGTTTTTTTGTAGATGAATAAGCCTTTAATTTTGGGCATGCCACTGAAACAAGAAACCTTTAAAAAACCTACAGATCTTAAAGGGTTGAATAAAATAAACTTGTGAAATCAGCTTGAATTAAGAGTCAACCATTACATACCAGAACGTTCTACAAAACAAACAATGTTCAGATGATTCAGTAAGCCTAGAGGACAGGCCTCAGTCATTAGACATGGAGGTTACTGGAATATCTACTCTTGGGCTCCTGATGCAACTGAATCTGGTTTTATTTGGTCTTTAAGTACCGCTAATGCCTCTCTCTCTGCGCCTCGTCTCCCTGGGGTGACCTGTTTTAGTGTGACATGACTAACCGGACTAATCTAATGGCTAGAGAAGAGAACCGCTAAGTGCTAAATGCACTGAATAATTTAGCACAGTGTCACTCTAATGAGGGGAGTCCGACACTGTTCATTGAGGCAGCTCGAGACACAATGCATGTCTGTGCGAGTACTCACACACCAATATGTTCACATACCTGCCCATTAATGCACGAATGTGCAAATAAACAAATGGCATCAGTCATGAAAATATAAGATATGCCAAAAATGTTGTTCAAAACCAGTATGTTTTTCTTTCTTCAGTGGAACACAAAAGGACACATTTAGCAGAATGTCCACATTGCTCTTTCCCACTCATTGAAAGTGAATGGTGACCAGAGGATGTGAAGCACAAAAATGTACAAAAAGCACTATAAAAGTAGTCCATATGCATAAATTACGAATTAAAGTTTTTAATGGGTGAACCATTTCTTTAACCCAAACATTGTTTAGGAACTAATCCTGTCGAATAGCACTTAGGTCCCAGTCTAACGACAGTTAAACATAATTTCAGACACAAACACAGCACAGGTGACCTTGAAATGCTATGTCTCATCGCCCGACTCTTAAGTGGGGTCAGAGTGGATTTTTTTTCTCAGGGAGTGAAGGAAGACTTTCCTCATTGATGCATGGCAGCGAGGTCATCCTGCATGTGTCGGTGTGCTCGTAATGACACACTGCCTTCACAATTTAATTAGAGCAGCCTGATTCTCAGCAGCCGTACTTCTGCTAGAAACACCATTTTTCATTCGCCTCATTAAGCAAAAGCGTGGATTTCAAACCGTCCTTGGCTGGGTTATAGAGCAGCTTTCAAATGAGCTGATGAGTAGACAGAAGAAAAAAAGATAGATGGAAAAATAAATGTTAAGGAGATAATAATTTTATGGTTATTTGAAAACTGCACTTTTTTCCTCTAAAGCTACTGGGATTCTAAAGAGCGATGTTCAGATATTGCATTATTGAAGATCTGTAGAAATGGCCCAATGTCTTTTGATCAACTCTAGAAAAAACTGCTCAAGTTAGTAAGTAAACTTTACTCAACATGGAATAAAACCTTAAAGAGATAATATCTCTTTTGCAAGCGTGACTGGACCAGCCTAAGGTGGTAAGCTGGTCCACCAGCCTGGCCAAGCTAGTTAGGCTTGTCTGTTTTGCTGGTTGGTTTTGGACACTTGTTAGTTTGCCAGGCTAGAAGACCAGTTAGACCAGTTAAAGACCAGATTTTAATGTAATTAAAAAATAGCATTTTCATCAATCATAACTTTTTTAAATGTATTCTGATATATCAATTGAAACACAGTGACAACCACCTTAGCTAACACCAGCAAACCAGCTTAGGCTGGTTTAAGCTGTTTTTGAGCAGGAAAAATCTGCAGAAATCATCAACTCTACAGTCTAGCTAGCACAACCATGGATAACACGTTGCTATCGTCATGTGTGCACACACCACAAGGCAAAGAAATATCACTCCATGGAACAAAGGCAATTAGCTGGCATTAGAATGCACTTGAGCACTGTTCATGGTCTATCTCAGAGGTGTTAAATCAAGAGAAAATGTGCTACAGTAAGTACTAAGCCTGGATCACAGAAAGGTGACAGCAGCATTAGCGACCCTCATCCTGATTAATACAGCCTTAAAACACAAAGTAAAAGAAGACAGAATAGCTCAACATGAGCACTGCCCTTCTGGTGTACAAATCATTAAGTTCAGCATCGGTATTTGGATTGAAACAAGAGACGAAAGCTCTGTTCCACAACCTACTGCACTACACACAGTAGACAGCATTTTAAGGCATTATAGGCACACTGCAAAAGCAAAGGCTGTTCAAGAAGGCAGGCAGAAGAAAGTATTGGGTCTAACAGTGCATTTTCAACTGGATTGAACTATTTTATAAATACTTTTCAGTATTCTTGATGCTTTCTGAGATACCTTTTTTCGGCCAAATATCTAAAGCAAATATCTATAGGTGTGTCTCAAACCGCACACTTCTACATTATTCTACACCATTTTGTAGTGTATGTAGTGTGAGTAGTATGTTTACACTGAAAATGCAGCAAAAATAAGCGGACTTTAAGTTCCTGGATGTTGCACTTTATCAACCATCAAAACGGAGTGTGGAATGTTGGACACTTCATGTATTCAGTGAACGCGGCTTGCCATAGATAGCGGAAGTGGCTGAGTTACCTGGCTGCGCTGCTGATCTGACAATCCAGTTGTAAATATTGAAGAATGTAGGAGCTGACAAAACTTCCGTGGATACAGCACCTTAAAAATGTGAGTTGAATGCTTTACCAACACCCCAAGCTGGTGAATATGTACATTGTTTAATATACAAGTGCTGAACTGAGGTTGGCTAATGCACTACAGCTAGCGGCAACACATCACGTGTGTTTGAAAGGTCACTTCCATCAGCTGTTAAACGGCGGATGCTTCGGTGTAGTAAAAAATGTTAAGTGTTCCATTTGGGATGATACTACACTTTAAAAATTCATACAATGCATGGCTGAACGCATAGTATATTTTATAAATGCATATTGTCATTACGCTTACGCCTTATACATGCTTCGTGGAGAAGGCAATCCCAGAATACATTGCGACGAGGGTGGTGGTCTGGTTGAGAAAAATGTTGATTGTAAATTGACTTATTACATTCAATACTTAAACGTATTGATACTAGAAGTATCGATAAAAAGTTTCTACTTCAATCTATTTAAAAATATACTATGTTTACCGTGTGTTCTACATTTTTTTTATTCTTATAAGTGTATCATGTTGTTAGCTTAGCAGCATGCTAATATCAAAATCTTTTGTAATCAATTGTGCGTCCAGTTTTTTCCACATTATGTGTGAGGCCATGTGGAGTTGCAGCCTGTGCTAAAAAAATATTTAAGCCTTTTTTAAAGATTTACACATTAAAATGTCATAATAAATTTCCATTAAAACGAATTGCGCAATTTTAACATACAAATTAAATGAATAACATTTAAAATATTGACTTTCTAACATTTATTAATTTGTTAAAGATTACTTAATTAAATTTGATGGAAATTTGTAATGAAATTGAAATGCATAAATCTAAAAAAAACAATTTGTAGAGTGTAAGTAGAGCATTCCAAATTAATAACTTAGGAAATTCTATGACAGTTAAGAGGAACCCTTAGAGGTCTTGGTTTCATGAGGTGTGTCCTGGCATTCCAACGATTCTCCCAAAAATGAACACATTAACTATTGCTCACTGATTTCTTCTTTGAAATAAAATATCCTCTGTGTCCTTCTATCTATCATCTCTGGTATCAATAGCAGATAAGGAATGCTGTTTTTTTTATCCATTGAATGTTGACATTAATGATTCTTTCATTTCTAGTCTTTCAGCAAATCAGCAATGTACTGTAAGTGGTTGCTATGACAACAACATCAATTGCTTTCTGCTGCTGCTGTTTTCGTCCTCTGTGAAAACTGCTTCACATGTTAGAAATCAGTGGTGATTTCTCAGGGCCAGCAAAGCCTTCTCTGCTGGCCTAACATGGCAAATAAATAAATATCTTCAATATTTATATATCAATCACCCTTTTGCCTGTGTATTTTTTATCATTTACGTTTATGCATTTGGCAGATGCTTTTATCCAAAGCGACTTACAGTGCACTTAAAACAGGGACGATCCCCCCCCTGTGTATTTTTTATCATTTACGTTTATGCATTTGGCAGATGCTTTTATCCAAAGCGACTTACAGTGCACTTAAAACAGGGACGATCCCCCCCCGGAGCAACCTGGAGTTAAGTGCCTTGCTCAAGGACACGATGGTGGTGGCTGTGGGGTTCGAACCAGCGACCTTCTGATTAACAGTTATGTGCTTTAGCCCACTACGCCACCACCACTCTTTATCACTTTCCACTGTGTGAAAGTTAATCAAAAGTTTACTTTCCCATGCAGAAGAAGAAAAGGAGGGTGGTGACCTTCCCTCTCAGCCCACTCAAGGACTAATCAGGCCAGAGACAGCAGGTCAGTAGGGGTCAGCAGTGGTATGCAAGAGCCTCACGACGTGATCTGATCTATAATTCTGAGCACAGTTGCATTCTAATGATAGTATCTCATATGAGGAAGGGATGGACAGCATCTGTCTTCACTTGATTTGAAAAGTGTTTCATTGGCAAAGCTTTGCATTCTATTTTAAGCATCTGTGTGCAAGCATCTAAAAGGCATATTAAAGTCAACATAAAATTGCATTTGCAACCCATTTTACTTCCGTATTGTTACATATTTTGAAATAAAAAAGAATATTTGATGAGAGGAAACTGTTGTAGGGTGGGACTTGATTTTTTCCATCAGGACTGGACTGTGAAAAGTGGGCGTTCCACACGAGAAATGGCACTAGGCCTGAACGGGAGTTTGCAAAGTATTGTGGAGGACTACTCCCCTCCTGAAACAATGCCGAATCTTTTTGATGGGGTTGAATGCCAAATTTACCCTTGCATCGTAAGCATGATGTGCTCATCTGGGTTGCCAAAACATTCCCTTTAGGGAAGACACTGTTACATTGATATTCAGCAATGTATTCACAACATTTATGATTGTGAATTTGAATCTACTCTTTTTTAAATGTTTTATTAAGGCATCTTGGCAAATTGCATACTGGGTTCCTGAGTCATTGTTCCTACCATCATTTCCAACTCCATACTCTCTTTCACCTTCACACTGAGGTTATGACATAATGCAAGCCTTCTTATCTCTCTCCTAACATTAACTCCTCAGACGGACACAGAGGGCTTTGCACCACTAACACAATCATGTCCACATTGTACAATGTACATGAGAAGTGAGATTGCAGTAGGGAATTCTTCATAGTATATTTTAAACTTGGTTAAACCTTGTAAGAATTTCATTTCAACTACACTGACAAACCAAATAAGATATAGAAATACATTAAGGTTAACTGAGTTCTATTGTAGATGATGGCTCTCAGACACACCATCGGAGATGGAGACAAGTCTAAAGTATATCAAAGTCAAAGTAAAATGACATCCGATATCACTTAATGAAATCAGACCCACTTTAAAGCTTACAAAACTACTCTTAAAGCATATAAGAACATAAATGAGACACCTATATGAACACTAAGAATGATAATAAGATACATCACCTGTGAACACCATGTCCCACCAGACGATCCAGACCGCATGAAAGGAAGGGAAAATTATAAACATTAGAATCAAATGGCATACTGTACATTCCAGCACATTTCAAATGTCTAGATAACTTTTCTGCTTTTTATGTAATAATGTGTTGTTCCATCCACTAAAGGCCAATACACTACACTTAAGTGGAGTCTGTCAGTAGCTGTGCATGTTATTATAGCCGTACAGTATATGCAACTTATCATCTGCAGTGTCTCTAGTGCTACAGTTTCACCATTAACATTTTGGTTTGCAGTACATGCTTCTATACTCAAAGGCTAAGCTAAACATACCGACTGTTCTTGACTACAGAAAAGTCAAATAACTCTATAAAGTACTGTCGAGAATGTCATTTTAAAGCAGCTCTGTTTCTTTATTTCTTTCCACAGAAATTAAATATTTGAGACATAACTTTTATATTGCCAGCTAGAAATTTTAACAAAATGTCTCACAGTCTAAGTCAGTTATTTTGCCTATACTGGGGAGTAAAATTATTTATTTGGGGGAATTAGTACCTGTGCAATCCTTTAGAAAATACATGATATATAAACACGCTTCTGTCATTAGTTGTGTTTGCCAAGACAGTCATCACTTTCACTCTAGCTCTTTTGGTGCGCACCCAGGGTTGAATGACGTCAAAGTTCGGTACGTTTGGATAATGTGAACGTTGTTTTCAGAACTCGTGTGCGCACCTGCGAACCACTCCCGGATCCGCTAGAAAAGGTGGCCTGGGGTACATGTGAACTCTGGTACGGTTCGCTGTTGATATGAATGCAATCATACCAAATCGCGGAAGTGAACCACTTATGATGACGTATAATTTGTGTCTTTGCAGTCTCATGATCGCAAATATTATGTTATAATGCATTTTCATTACTGCTTGTGCCCAAATACACCACCTTCAGAGAGCAGCTCACACGCTTCACATCTCTTGCAATGCATCCGTGGTCTCGCGGCAGTCAAAAGCTAATATTCATATATTATTCAATATTTTTACCAATAATTTGTTATGGTTTATTTACTTGTGGTGGAGAATTTCTGACTGATTGTGGTTCCTCTTCATTGTCACACAGTCTCAAGCATCAGTGCGCATGCATCTGGACAGCATGTGTGACCAGGAAAGGAAAGTTATATGTCATATCGTTCTGTGAGGATTATTTAAAGATGTAAGACATTGTTTTGGGCCTTGTTTTAATCGGGATCATCTGCTGAAATTAACAATATGCCGTTTCCACATTCTGTTTATCTTTAATGAAGTAATAAGCGAAAACGAGACAAAAACCTTGCACCTATTTTGTTTCAAGTGAGTGGTTTTTAATTAATTTGCTGGTAGCTACAGTTTAAAAAGTGAAAAATAATCTGTTATCGGTATCGGCCACGATGAGCTGTGAAATAACAGTTAACGGTTGAGGAACTGAAATTTCATATCGGTCCATCCCTAGCATCACTATTACTATTTTACTAATTATTCTAAAACCATTATCCCTAAATATTGCATGTAGGGTATGTAACACATCCCACACAGTTTGTGCTGCAAATCTTGTGGCTTGTTGAGGAAAGGTGTGTGATTAATTATCTTAGTAGAATAGAGAATACTCTTAAGAACTGCATAGCAACATGTTAAAAACCACTCCAAACATTTTAGTAACTGTATTGCAATGCCCTGGCAACTACCCAGAAGTACTGTGGTGGCAACCTTTTCACAAGCAAGCACCACTCACTTCTTCAGAAAATGTGCAAATAGTCAAACAAAAATGAGCTTATTCTACAAACTAGGGAAGGACTGAAAAGGGCAAAATCCAACCATTTTCTGAGAACTCAATAATTGCACTTCTTGTAATCATCTTAGTGGGTGTGTAAGAGAGAGAGGGAGGAGAGAGAGAGAGAGAGAGAGAGAGAGAGAGAGAGAGAGAGAGAGAGAGAGAGAGAGAGAGGGAGAGAGAGATAAGAAGAGAAGAGGTATTTAACTGTGTCCTGGAGTGATCTCACTGTCAGCTCTACCTGTCCAATTGCAATCGCTATGAGCATTTGCACAGGCCTCCATGGCTTTCAGCTCAATTCGTTCTAAATAAAGTAGGCTGAAGGACAAGCATCACTATATCGGTGTGGAAAAGCACATTTAAAACTGGGGACAGTGGAGGTGATCTATATCTGCCAGCTCTACGCCAATAGAGTCATGCAAAGGTGAAATTGCTAGCACACATGGGTAAGGTCATCATTAAATCCAGCCTGGAGAGGTTCTGATGATGTCTATATCTGGCCTTTTGTGTCAACAATCTTTATAATTCACTCGATAACGGACACAAAATTGATGAGCAGTCAGCATTTAGATTGTTTAGTTCTAGTCACTGTTTCTATGTTCCCACACATTTTGACCAAAGATTTTACATTACTTTTCCAGGTGATTATGATTAAATTTTATTTTATATATATATATATATATATATATATATATATATATATATATATATATATATATAGCCTGTTGAGGAACAAAGAGACAGCTAAATGGATGAAGGCTTTATACCATCTATCATTTATAGAGATTTTCTGGGGCAGTTGTGTCACTAGCTGGTCTGAAATGAACACCAGTGGTGCTATAACAACAATTATTATTAATTATTATTTCTTTTCACACAAAATTGTAGCTCAATGATAGAGCATTGCACTTGCAATGCATAAGACACATAGGCCAACACATGAACAAAAAGTGTCATAGAAGCACCACAAAATGACGTGGTTACTTCAGAAATTTAGTTTTTCGCCTCATATTTGCTTTTTATGGCACTATCAGTTAGGTTTAGATCTAATGTTTAGGTTAAGAACATCCTTCCCCAGCGTCAACCTGATATGGAGCAGCCGCAGATGGCCCAGGCCACACCTCTCCAGCAAGCACTTCGCATATCTCACACCAATTTACTTCCTCACAGGACCGATCAACACATAACCCCTTCAAAAACGATCGAAAAGCTGGCCAATTAGTTCCCATAATTAGCGGATGGGTGAGGAGAGGACTAACCATTGCCTCAATATTATGCTTTTGTCCACAGAGTATTACTGTGATGGTCACTATAAAATAATCATGAATATCCCCGTGCGCACACCTCACCGTCACCAGATTATTTGCCTCCAATGCGTCGTTTTGAACAAAGCATTGATGAATGGAGGTTTGATTACAACCTGAATCCACCAAGGCATGTACTCCCCTTACTACTCACGGGTATTTGGTACATCTCTGCCTGACCGGGGGCAGTCTGTGGAGTGTCGGGTATCCGGATCATGGCCCCCACCTCCATTAACAGGCACTGCTCTTGAACATGACCCGGCTCCCCGCAACTCCAACAGATCGGCCCAAGACTGCCGCCCACACTCGTGGCAGCAGTCTCCTTCACCTGGGACGAAGCTGGGGGAGAGACAGGGTAAGCGAACCCTCATTACTCAGCACTGAGTAGTCCAGGAGGTTGGCGACCATAAGCTGTTGTGCTGCAATGTGGGCTTCCCCGGTCATCAGCAGCAAAAGATGCACAGCAGACAGCCATTTCAGAGCACAAGGTATGCCTCCGGATCATCTTGAGGCCCCATCTTGGTGAGCAAGCATCTCCTGAAGTACTAAGCTCCACAGCACCCGCCGGTCCTCCTCCTGGGCCCAAAGGAGCACCTCAAAACGCTGTTACTGCTCTCTCTGAAGATCCATGATGGCCTAGTGTTGGCACTGGTGGATGCTGGTTAGGGACTGGAAGACTTCCTCCAGCAGTGACGACTCCATGATAGGGTATCCTTCTTCCTCTTTTTCTGGGTTTCAGCAACAGTGAAACAAGGTTCAAAGAATGAGGAAGCAGGAGACGGCAATTCGGCAAAAGTTTGGAATAATGTACAGATTTTTCTGTTTTGGAAGGAAATTGGTACTTAAATTCACCAAAGTGGCATTGAACTAATCACAAAGTATAGTCAGGACATTACTGATGTAAAAAACAGAAAAGTAATTTTTTATCAAATCTAGACATGCCCCATTTCCAGCAGCCATCACTCCAATGCCTTACCCTTGAGTAATCATGCTAAATTGCTAATTTGGTACAAGAAAATCACTTGCCATTATATCAAACACAGTTGAAAGCTATTTAGTACGTTAAATGAAGCTTAACATTGTATTTGTGTTTGTTATCACCGTCGTCAGCAAACTTAACAATGGCAATGGAGCTATACGTTGCCACACGGTCATGTGAGTACAGAGAATACAGGAGAGGGCTGAGAACACAGCCCTGCGGGGCTTCAGTGTTGAGAGTCAGTGATGAGGAGATGTTGCTGCCCATTCTAACCACCTGACGTCTGCCTGACAGGAAATCCAGGATCCAGCTGCACAGCGAGCTGTTTAAGCCCAAAGCCCGGAGCTTCTCATCAAGCTTGGAGGGCACTATGGTGTTGAATGCTGAGCTGTAGTCTACAAACAGCATTCCCACATATGTGTTCCTTTTTACCAGGTGGGAGAGAGCAGAGTGTAGCGTAGATGCAATGGCATCATCAGTGGAGTGGTTGTTGTGGTATACAAACTGCAGTGAGTCCAGTGAGGCAGGTAGCACAGAGCAGATGTCTCTCAAAGCACTTGCTGATAATGGGGGTCAGAGCAACAGGATGCCAGACATTTAATTGGACATTTTAAGGCATTTGGGGTCCACAGACAAGGAGAGGGACAGGTTGAAAATGTGACCCGTGGCTTTACGGATATTCACCCGTCGGAAGGATCGGGTTACATCCGCTATGGAGACGGAGAGAACTAACCTCTTTAGATTCTGGCACGAGAGCTATCTCTGCAAGTGTGGTGTTATTTCCCTCGAAATTAACATAAAATTATTTAGCTCATCTGGGAGAGAGGCAGCAGTATTCATGGTGGAGTTTTTATTCCCTTTGTAGTCTGTGATGATATTAATTCCCAGCCACGTGCTTCTAGAGTTGGTGTTGAACTGTCCTTCAATCTGGCATTTGGCTGCTCTTGTTTTCGGAGGGCATAACTGGCTTGTTTATGCTCCTCCGCAAAAGAGTTTTATGGATTTTAACCCCATTGAGCTTTTGTGGGATCAGCTAGAATGTAAGGTGTGTGAGAAGTGCCCAACAAGACAGCCACATCTATTGCAAGTGCTACAGGAAGCGTGGGGTGAAATATCAACAAAGTATCTGGACAAACTGACATCTAGAATGCCAAGGATCTGCAAAGCTGTCATTGCTGCACGTGAAGGATTTTATGCTGAAATCTCTTAAGTTCTGAACATTTTTATATAATTGTAATAGTAATTTTTCATGTTATTAATGTCCTGACTATACATTGTGATAAACTGAAAGCCACATTGGTGAATAAAAGTAACCATTTCTTTCCATAAGAGCAAAATCTGTAACTTATTCCAAACTTTTGGCCAGTAGTGTGTCACTCTTTATTCTCATCAACGTAAACACGTTCACATCAAGTGTAACTGTGAAGCTTCACAGGTCAAAACAAATACGGGAATGGCCAACACACAATTAGCATCAGGTGTCTCTCCCAATCACATGCACACACAGCTTTGCTGCTTCTGTTTCTCTCTCTCACTCAATGGACTGGGCACCTTTTTATTTCCCCCATCTCTCGAACATAGACACAGCAATTACCAGCAATTAATCTCAGGTGAAAACCCTTACCACTTCCTCTCTCCCCAGATGATCGCTCGACCGTGCCCTCACCTCCACAGAACTAATGAAATATTTTTGTGCAGAACATAACTAGAGCAATGTATATTCATATTTATATTGACTACATTGCCATGACCATACTGCCTAATTTTTCCAGGTCAGGTTTTCCATGACCATGTATGTTCCATGTCTTTACACATACACAGTATCAAAGAAATTTAATCACAGCACTGCAAAATAACACTAAAAAAAATAAATCGCAAACATAGCATGACAGCTACGACTTAAAAAGCCATTCACAAGGATTACAAATAAAAACAATTTTCCACATTCCGGGGTAAGATATAAGAGAGAGAGATGATTTAAGTTTGTAATTACATTCACCCCTCATGCCCCTCACTACAGAGACACGGTATTTTTCACAAGGACACAATACAAACTGCTATTACATTTTCTTGACACAGGGGGCATATTCACTATTACTTGGCTGTTTCTAGACAAGGGGTCAAGGTGAATGGGAATGTAGTGAGAATCACCCTGGCACCAGTTGAAATGAACTGGGCCTCACAAAAGAATATGTGGTGATTTTTTTTATCATACTTCACGTATGTGTGTGTGATTATTAATATCAGTCGGCCCCTCCCAGTCCACCCTCAGGGCACCAGCTAAGGAGTTTCACCTTAACAGTAAAATAAATATGTAAACTGGAGGGAGCAGGTCATCTGATTAATCTCAAGGGTTCGTAAAATTTGGCCAAACCTTTAGAGCTCTACTGTATCATCAACACAAGGAAAACACAGTTTTAATAAAATTAGATTTCTTTTCAAAAAGATAAACAAGAATAACTAACAAAACTACAAAATAGTACTAATACACTAAAAGATAACAAATTAATATGTAAATAATGTGTATAGGATGGAAAGATTTAAGTGATTGAAATGGATGTAGCAATGACAAAGTATGACTATTATCTTATGAAAGATAATTAGCTGTTTCTCTGTTAATTAATAAGGTGAAAACCTTGTTCCTATTTTAAAAAATAACTCAACATTTATTTTCTAGACCATTGATACACAGGTTATGCAGTCTGAAGAACATTAGAAAATCATAAACTGGTAGTATACACTAATGCCAAGGTTTCTGGAAAGATTTTTAGTAGTGATATTTACGTTCTCTTTGATCGACTGATGAGTTCGGTGATATTGAGATCTTCCACTGGGGCTCAGGGCCACGTTACAGTGGGGAAGGACCTGGATTCTGTTTCAACAGCCTTGGACATGAAGGAGCTGAGGAATGCTGATCTCCTGGAAGCACATAGGGGGTTCTTGCAATCGGGAACATGCAGATATTCAGCCCTTAGGTCAGTGCAGGTTTCTTCATCTGGAACAATTAGATGCACGAAACTTGAAGAGACCTTGTCGCTGTACTTTTCTCCCTGGTATAGGGATTCCGAAGTTGGTGTTGCAATAGTCTCTTGTAGTGAGACCTGGTACTTGGTTGATCTTCTACGGTCTCTCGGATGGAGACTAAGAAAGTTGGATGATCTGTTATCCTTTCTCTCATGCAGTGAAACTTAGCATGTTGATGGTTTGCATTCCGTTACATCTCCTTCCACTCAGGCCAGAGATTCAGAATGTTCATTATTATTCTGTTATTACTCCCAAACTCTAACAGCCGAGAACTCAGAACGAAGAAGTGTTATAGAAGTGTATTCTGTTAATGACCCTCTGGACAGGGACTCAGGAAGTTGATTATTATTCTGTTTCTGCTCCCAATCTCGAACAGCTGGGAACTCAGAATCCAGGTGTGCTCATCTGGATGATAGTTTTATACCTTCCTGATGAGGAGATTTCAGTTTGGCGTTTCTTGTTTCAGTGTTATGATAGGCTGCTGGGATTGAAGGAGTCTTCCCACACAGTGTAGCTCACCCTCCATTCTTTGTGTGGAACATTTGCATATTTTTAAAGTACATAGTTAGAACAATGTCTTTAAAGTCTTATCGATGCATTGTTCCTTTTCCAAACCTCTTCAAAAAAATACTCTTGGCATTTTTCTGAAGATATAAAGGCCAAAAATTATATTGAAAGGTTATTATATTGAAATATTATGCATTCATTAATTTATACCACCATAGTTCAGTTTGTGTGAACTATTGTGCTAATTGAACAACAGAAATTTACATAAACAGTTCTGTGAACAAACATGGAGTGGATGTGTTGCAGTTGGTGTCCATGTTAGGAGTAAAAGTTTGTGTGTAAATATTTGTCTTTGTGGCTTCTTTATTTAAACTTTTGCCACATGGAAAATGAATGCTGCTTCGAGAGGTCTTGAAGATCTTTATGGTCTTTATCTCAACTCTGGGTTTAAAATGTTGCTAAGAAACCACTCATGAACCAATGAGAAGTATTTTCCAATGTGTTGAAAGGTCTGGGGCATTACTTTCTGAAGTATTTGGTAGTTGTCCAAACAGCTTATCTGATGGCTGTGCTTGGCATTTGTTTGTGTTGGTCCTGCCCCGATCCAATCAAAATGGAGACACTCTTCTTCTGCCTTGACAGTTAGAGAGAGTCTCTGCCATAAACTGGCTCATGGGATGTCATCTGGTCCGATTGTTCACCACAGTTATAATGTCTAGATAATAACCCTCACAAGAGTCATGTGCAACAACATCAACTGCAACATCCCTACCCCTAACCTTGGTAGCAGTAATAGTTTAGAGAATTTCTATCGATAAACAACCCTTATACACCTTCACTACTTCAGTTTTTAGCAACTTCCACAAGAAAAAAAAAATAATCCCACTAAATGGGATCTTTTTGAACACCGTCTTTTATATTCCAAGCATGAGTCTGTGGCCCAACATCTCATTGATTACGTTATTATTGTATTTTATGACATTTCACATTTTGTCAATTCAGCTCTTTTTGTCCATCCCTCTCGGTCCTGATTTCAATTGCTGATTACTCCACATCAGTCAGGGATGATTTGATGAGAGGTCTATGGAGTTATTGCTTCCTTCAGTCAAGCTTATTGTGCCTACTGGCTCCCTTTGCGACGCCTTCTAAGGCGCAGACGAAAATAATAACAAGGGAGATGTCAAGGATGCATGACATCTTGGTGACAGGCTGAGTGGCAGTGCTGTCACACTCTGACACTTTCTGTAGCAGTGTCATCACATTTAAGTGAGGGGCCTCTCTCAATTCGCAAAGCAGTTCTGTCTCTGCAGGGACAGGTTAGCAGGGAAAAACAGATCACCCAGAAATTAAAAACTCCCATTTACTTACCCACATGTTGTCCTAACCATGTATTATTTTTTGCTTCCATGAATCAGTAAAGGAAATCTTAAGCAGAATGTCTGAGCTTCTGTTTTCCATGCAAAGAAATAAGATGGTGATTGGCACTGAAATCTGATATGTGGTCAAGTTTTCTCACACTTGCCGCATCACAATGGATTATGTGACATGTGGGAACCAATGGCATTTGCCATATGATGTGAAAACTTGTGCAACACATCTAAACGCACCATTTTTAATTGAACACAAGCACAAATTAAATGTTCAGTAAATAAAAAGGATTACATTTTGCTTCAGAAAACTTGGAACATGGACTAATTTTAAGGTGCTTTATTTTTTAAAGTTTGGTGGTATAAACCACATTCTACCTTCATTGTATGGAAAAGAACAGCACAGACATTATTTTTTAAGTTATACTTTTGCCGTTTTTATACCTTTATTCAATACAAAAGCAAAGAGGGAGAAAGGAAATGGCAAGATTGAAGAGGGTAAACAGAATCATAAAAGGACTTTGAGTCGGGACTCGAACTTGGTTCGCCTGTAAAGCTTTCACAAAATGTCTCAGCTCTTCCCACAAGGCTATGGCTCCAGCGAGCTCAGATAT